>PVIC010013763.1:0-37592 GCA_004025085.1 Thryonomys swinderianus | reverse complement strand
GACCTGAGTTCAATCCCCGGTTACCACATATAATGCTGGGCGTGGTGGCTCACGCCTGTAATCCCAGCACTCGGGAGGCAGAGACAGGTGGATTGCTGAGTTCGCGGCGGCTTGCCTGGGCACCATAGTGAGCTCAGGGCCAGCCTGAACTACAAAGCAAGACCCTGTCTCCAAAAAGCAAAAAAAAAAAAAAAAAAAAAAAACAGAAATCAAGTCAGGCTTGGCAGCATGTACCTATAACCCCATACTTTGGTTTACTGAGGCAAAAGGACTGAGTTCAAGCACAGCCTAGTTTTCTTGTAACCAATAAGACTGTCTCAAAATTAAAACATAAAAATGGATGAGTAGAAAGTTTGCACCTGAGGTCCTGGGCTTAATACAGATAATGCAAAAAGACGTGTAAAATATTATTTCCTACATATCATTTTCCTTCCTGGCTATTGACCCATTATTATTTTTATAGATGCACAGAAATCTGAAATGATATTCACAAAATGTTAGCAACAATTATTTATTGATAGCAAGATATGTTTCATTACTTCCTCCTTATGCACTCATTCATTCATTCATTCATTCATTCATTCATTCAATCATTCGAGACAGGGTCTCACTTTGTAGTTCAGGCTGGCCCTGAGCTCACTGTGTACCCCAGGCCAGCCTCAAACTCAGCAATCCTCCTGTCTCTGCCTCCCAAGTGCTGGGATTACAGGCATGAGCCACCACACCCAGCACTGTGGTATGTGGTATTGACTGCTGGTGGGCATGAGTCACCACGCCCAACATTACATGTGTTTACCGGGATCGAACTCAAGACCTTGCGCTTATGAGGCAGGCACTGGAACCACTGAGCTAAATCTCCAGCCCCTTTTGCTTTTATTTTTGTGAGGATGCTTTTTACTAAGAATGTATTCATTTACTTTCAGGGAAACACCACTACAGTATTTATGTTTATTTTATGTGAATGATTCTTCTAGTGCTTTATAAGCACTAACTCACTTTTTGTAATACTCCCAGTAAATAGTATATTTTTTTGCAAATGAAGAAGTTAAGTTTCATAAAAAGGTTAAGCAAATAAAAAGATTAAGCACCTTGCTTAAGGTCACATAACTAGAAAGTGGGAGAACTAGGATAGAAACCCAAGCAGGTATATTCAGATACTTTGCTCTTGTAGGTTGTAATGTACTGATTGTAATAAATCATTTTAATAAAGTCTAGTTTAAAGTAATGCAAAATGATTTAACATGGGAAATGATGTAAAATTTCTGATAAAAGTAACAGTGCTATGAGTCATCTATGATACCTTGTTACAATTTTCAGTGTTTCCTTGAATAATTTTGAATTCAAGTAAAAACATAACTGATTTTTAAAGTTACTTTATTTACTTGGTATGGTGGCAATTTTAGAACTGTACCTTTTTTAATCAAATGTTTCATACAGATACAAACACATAAAGAGAAAAATATCTGCTTTCACACTAAATCAGTTACTGTTTATAAAGGTCTCACTAAAAGTAGAATACTCTAATGCACTAATTATGCCCATGATTTCACTGTCTAAAGAAATAATAGGCTCCTTTGAATAGCAATGAAGGGCAGGGGATTTAGTTCAGTGGTTCCTACGTCTTCCTCACAAAAGCAAGGTCCAAGATTCGATCCCCAGTACCACATACCATAATGCCTGTAATTCTAGCACTTGGGAGACAGAGGAGGATTACTGTTGAGTTCAAGGATAGCCAGGGCTACATAGTCAGCTCAGAGCCTGCCTGAACTACAAAGTAAGACCCTGTCTAAAAAAAAAAAAAAAAAAAAAAGCAATGAAAATTGTAACTGTATTAAGGACAATTAAATGAGAGAAGAAAAGTCACTATCTTTTAAAAGACTTTTTTTTTTTTTTTTTAGACAGGGTGTTGCTTTGTAGTTCAGGCTGGCTCTGAGCTCACAATGTAGTCCAGGCAAGCCTCGAACTCAGCAATCCTCCTGTCTCTGCCTCCCGAGTGCTGGGATTACAGGCGTGAGCCACCACGCCCGGCACTGTGGTATGCGGTATTGATTGTTGGTGGGCGTGAGTCTCCACGCCCAGCATTGTATGTGGTTACCGGGGATCGAACTCAGGACCTTGTGCTTGCGAGGCAGGTGCCGGAACCACTGAGCTAATCCTCCGGCCCTAAAAGACATTTTTAAGACTTGTTTTTATGTAAAATTAAACATCACAATTTATATTTATTGGTACTTCTGAGCTTCTTAATTACCTAGAAACTTTCAGGATTAGTGGAACACCAGCAAGTACTGTTCTGCAGTCTTTTTTAATCCTCCTTACACCTGAATTTGAAATACTTTTTTTCTTTATGCCTTAAATGTACCTTTCATATAACTTTCAAATGTATGTGCTACACCATAATAATTTATAACAAAATTATAATTGCTCATACTGTTTCTCCTGTAATGCTCTGATCTCTTACAAGTCAAAAACCAGTAACATTTAACTTCATATCTCAGATGCCCATTACACTGACTGGCACATAGACGTTTACCACGCTGTGACAGAAAAATAAGTTACTAAATTCAGTAAGAATTCATATGAATCTTGGTTGTCTTTTAGCTGTTTCACTGTTTTTTGTTTTTTGTTTTTTTTTGCTGTGCCAAAGCTTTTTAGGAGGATGAGATCCAATTTGTTGATTATTTCTGCTAGATTTCATGCTAGAGGTTTTATTCATGAATTCTGCCCAAGCCGTCTAAAAGAGTTCTACCTAACCTGTTTGCAGCAGGTTTATTGTTTCTGTTTTAATGTTTAAGTCTCTAATCCACTGTGATTTTAGTTTAGCACACGATGAAAGAGATAGGTCTAGCTTTAGTTTTTGGCAGGATGGGCACCTGAAAGGAAAGGACACTTCTCAGAGGACAAAGTAAAAGAAGCCAGGAAGAATATGAAGAAATGTTCAACATCACTGGTAATTCAAGAGATGCAGATGAAAACAATGAGATTTCATCTCACTCCACAAAGAACAGCTGCTATTCCAAAATTAACCAGCAATAAATGCTGGCAAGACTGCAGGGGCAAAGGGAACCCTTCTCCACTGTTGGTGGGATTGTAGACTTGTGCAACCATCGTGGAGATCAGTGGGGAGATTACTCAGAAAACCAGGATTAGAGGTCCCATCTGATCCTGCTATTCTCTTGCTAGGAATATACTTGAAGGAATTAAGAGAACCATATCATAAAGACATATGTGCACCCATGTTCATACCAGCTCAGTTTGTGATAGCCCAATCTTGGAAACAACCCAGATGTCCATCAGCTGAAGACTGGATAAAGATGTGGGTTTTCTTTAATATAAAATGGAGTACTACTCATCCATAAAGAATAACAAATTTCAGTTATTTATGTACCAATGTACACACCTTGCGGACACACTAATAACTGACATAAATAGGTCACAGATATGTAAATACCATATCTATTCTCTGGTATGAGAACCTGTAGCTCTAAAGGAGTTCTAGAATGTATGATTGATTTTGTGAAATAGGAAACACTCAAAGGGAATGTGGTCAGAGAAAGTAATGAGGGGAAAGAATAAATATGATTTGGAAAGAAAAAGGAAAAGCACATGTATATAGGGGGTGGGGGTTGTGGAGTGGATACGGATATGGATAAAAATGATAATTAACTCATGTCATATACTGGTACAAATTCCCCTGTGTTGAGAGTGATTGTGAGCTGTATATAAAATATACCAATAAAGAATTCAATTAAAAAAGAATCTATATGAATCTTTATTGACTATTAAAGAACAAATAAAGTATCTGTTTACCACAACCCTGAACCAATCTATTATGAACTGATATGATATATATTGATAAATAAAGAGTTCACCATTTCAATAGTGTGAAAAATGTAACAAGACAAAGTTAAAAACATGTTAGTTTACTGGATGGTACATAATTCTACATAATAAACTGGGGTTATGAAAAATAATCTTAATAAATATTTGGTGAGGACTATGAAGCATGCCTATAACAACTGTAATGAACAAAAGCATGACATATGGCAAATCAGAGAAAAAGGAGACACTAAAGTCATATGGCAACAAAGTTGAAAAACATGATTAAAGGGATATATTTCACAAATATGGCAGTTGAGAATTCAACAATTCTTGTTCTTATTTTTCCCAAGTTTTTATTGAATGTTTCAAAGACTCCCCTAATGAAAGGATCCATTGAGAGAAACATTTGAATAAGCCCTCTCATTATTGCCATGACTTATTCCTCTCATCTCTCCTTTTACCCTAGAAACTAGTTCTGTCCTTCACACATATACACATAGAAGTAGGCCTATGCATATATATCACATGACCAGACCTTTGCCTTCCCATTGTTTTTCCATCACTTAACATTCACAGAATCACTGTATTTTCTTGTATTCAACTTTAAACTTATTTTCTGCATTTGTAGAATCTAAATTAGTTGCTTCAAAGGAAGTTACAATTTTCACTGATCAGATAAAACTTATTCCATCCACAGTTTTCAATAATGAACGTCCTACAGAATAGATTTGCTACTCATATTTTTGTACTTGAATCTAAGGTTAAAGAATTAACCAACTCGGGCCAGAGGGTTAGCTCAGTGGTTCCGGCACCTGCCTCGCAAGCGCAAGGTCCTGAGTTCAATCCCCGGTAACCACATACAATGCTGGGCATGTTGACTCACCCCCACCAGCAATCAATACCACATACCACAATGCTGGGCGTGGTGGCTCAAGCCTGTCATCCCAGCACTCGGGAGGCAGAGATAAGAGGATTGCTGAGTTCGAGGTTTGTCTGGACTATATAGTGAGCTCAGAGCCAGCCTGAAGTACAAAGCGAGAACCTGTCTCAAAGGAAAAAAAAATTAACCAACTTTTTGTTCAGCATATGATCCATTTATAACTGGCAAGTTATAGGGTCCAAAGGAATTTTTATAATCTCTAACACTGTGTGCTGGTAGTGAATTCAAATTCATTTCAAACTCTGCCTTAGGCCACTGTTTGATTTCCTGATTCCCATTTTCCTATGAGGAAAAAAATAAAAACTTTAATGTGTAAACATTCAGAAAAATTACCAGATCTGGAAGGAAACATCAGCAAGTATGTGATTATTTAATTTACTGCCCAGGTCACGTGACAAAACAGAATTTTTGACAAACGTTGTAAGGCACTAAAAAGTTGATAGAATATAATTCTATTTGTCCGAATTTTTATAACAATTAATAAATTATCACCCAAATATTTCATTTTGAATCTATCTGGTTTAATTTCCTGAAATCAGCTGTTAGTAAGAGTTTAGCCAGATGCTGAATCTCACAAACAGTTCTCTGAGGGATGGTAAGTAGGAAATCGCTCTTTGTTTTTGCTTCAGTTCTAGTTTCATCCTCCAGGATTTTAAAGAGCTGAGTCATTATTTTCCCCATAGCTGCTCTCAGACACACATCTGTTATTCATCAGCCAGAATTGCTCTCCTTGAAAGTGAAGTCTCAGAAAAGCCTCCAAAGAAGAAACACATTATTCTAGGCAAATTCAAGGGCTAAAATTTGTCCAAATTTTCACCAAAAACAAATTTTATCTGCCAAGTCATCAAGAAATAACTAAGGAATATGTCCCTAATGCCTTAACTTCATATCACTTTTATTGGACTGAAAATAAATAAATCTTATAGACTTCATGGTGGATGAAGCAACAGAACAGGAATATCTATAAATATGTGAGGATTTTAGAGATTCCAACAAAGGTAAGTAACTAGTATAGTTACACAGAATATGAGCAAGTAAGATTAAAAAATCGCCCATATGAGAAGACATCTGATAGGTGCAGTGTTAACTAATGATATGGGCTTTTCAAATGGCTAACATGTAATCTTCAAAGCAATCTCAACATAGGTACCATTGCAGCCATTCTGCAGACATGGAAGTAGTCTGCAGAAGCTAATAAGTACTAATTGTGAAGTCAGTACAGCCAATTATCCTCTCCCTAAGCACATGTGTGTGTGTGTGTGTGTGTATGCAAAGGCCGCCCCCCCACACACACATGTGCAGGCACGCACACACACTGCTTACTGATAAGAATATGTACAGAAAACTGCATTAGGTAATTCTGTCTTTGTTGAAACATTACAGATTATACTTATACTGACAAAAATGGAAATGATGTCATCTAAGTGATATAACCATATGGGCCCACTGTCCTATATGCAGTTGGTCACTAACTGAAAAATAACTATCCAATGCATAACTGTATATACATGGTGCGATAAAAATATAGCATGGTGGGCCAGAGATTTAGCTCAGTGGTTCCAGCGCCTGCCTCACAAGTGCAAGGCCCTGAGTTCCATCCTAGTAACAACATACAATGCTGGGTGTGGTGACTCACACGCACCAGCCATCAATACCATCATACCACAGTGTCGGGCGTGGTGGCTCACACCTGTAATCCCAGCACTCTGCAAGGCAGAGACAGGACGATTGCTGAGTTCCAGGCTTGCCTGGGCTACATAGTGAGCTCAGGGCCAGCCTGAACTTCAAAGCAAGACCCTGTCTCAAAAAAGAAAAAAAAATACAGCAATGGTGCTGGGCATGGTGGCTCATGCCTGTAATCCCAGCACTCAGGAGGCAGAGGGAGGAGGATTGCTGAGTTCGAGGCTTGCCTGGGCTACATAGTGAGCTCAGGGCCAACCTGAACTACAAAGCAAGACCCTGTCTCAAAAAAAAAAAAAATACAGCAATGGTAAATGTTTAAATTATTATAGTGAAAAACACTCCCATTAATCCTCCTCAAAATATTAATCCTTGCTTTGCATACATTTAGCAAATCATCCTTGACTTTATGAAGGATGAAGCATTTCTGCAAGTCCTTTTTTCATGAAAGTCATGGTTAATTTGATATCCTGAATCAAAATGTGTACCTATCACAGGCATTCTACTTTGGAAAAGAGCCAGAAGTCACCTGATGCCATTTAGAGTGAACACAGTAGAAGAGGACACATCACAATGTTTTTAGGGGCTTGTCTTTCCATTGGATGACACTTGTCAGCAGCATTCACTGTATTTTTTACCACATCTTGTAAAGATACTTACAGACTACTTCAAAAAGGGGCAGGAATGATGGAATAAATTGTTAAAAGTGAGGAGAGTATTTTGAGAGGGATTACTGGCAATGTGTCCTTTATTGTACATATTTAATTTAAACAAACATTTGTATACAAATGCTGATACAAGTGTATACATATATGTCTGTATAAATAAGGTCATTGTGAACACTGAATTAGCAATTCCAAAGGGAATTAGAGAATTAATATCTTCCAATCCTCTTCTCACAATAACTTCATTAGTGGTTCAATACATAACTTGTATTATGTGTTTCTGTTTTAAAACATCACACTTAATATGTATTGCTAATCTTTTATCAATGGACTCACAACTACAGCACTAGAATTCACATCTGGGTGAAGCCTATCATATGTGTACTTCCTTTGTAAAGCACATCGTGATTGCCTTTTACTTTGGAGCACTAAATAATAGCACTTTACCATTATGCTCAGGACCTATTTTTAAAGCACCAAATAGAGACATAAAAGCAAAGGAACCTGGCACTAAATAGGTCACAGAATGGACACTTGTATACATAGCCTAAGCACTTAGGTGGGAAAATACACCTTGGGTGATTCAACATACTGAAAGTAACCACAGAAGAGTTTTGAGCATTGATTCTTGGGTTTCAAATAAATTTTAGCAAGTGGAAAAATTCACAAATGCAGATTTTGTACAAAACAGAGATGATTATATTTGCTACCAGATCTATTATAAGAATCTCTACCCTTATTTTGGCTGTAAATGTAACCATAAATACAGAAAAAACAAAGCTTTATAAAATGTCCAAGATTTTTAACAGATGAAAATTACTTTAGAAGTCAATAATATCCTTCAATATTTATTATTACATGGAAGCACAGTATAAAACATCAGTTTAAGAATTTTGGAAAAGGATACTAGTGGAGTTCTTTCACTTAAATATTGAGCACAGCTACATACCACCATTTATAAATACTGTCATGTTTTCACTAACTTTTATCAAAATAAACATATAGTTTCTAGTCTGTATATTTTAAGAAATATTTTCATTACTTTTGTTTACATACCCAATTATTTATGCACATGTTGTTATTTAATAATGCCGAGTTATCTTTGCAATAAATTTCCAGAAGCAAATGCCAAAGAAAGTGCACTCAAAAATATTTCTCCTAGTTTTAATCCACAATCACCTACTGTCTCATTGTGAACTTTCCAGGGGTGAGGACTTCCCCTAGAGTACAAAAGAATATTATCATGCTGTATATTCACCAATGCCTTCTTTCAATGTGCATGTACAGAAAGTAACAGAGACAATGTATAAATAACTTCTAGAATTCAAAAAGGCAGACAATCTGATATGGATTTCATTTGGAAATGATACAGTAATATCTATGATTTTGTCAATGGTAAAATTTAAGTTGATGAAGACTTTTTATTCAATTTCCAATTCTCAAAAAAATAACAAGTGCAAAGGAATATGTTTAACTATACCATGAATATAAAATCTGCAAAATCCAAACTGTAAGAAAGTAGGCAGATTAAACATTTTGTACATTATATTATATATAGTCTAAAAATATTTAACTGAGGGTGTAGGAGTAAATAACAAGGGGAAGAAAAAATATGATGATAATAAAAAAGGGGAACAAAGCTTATGTATATAGAAGTGAGGCGCTATAGGGTGGGTGGGCCAATGGGAAAAAATGAGAATTAAATTGTGTCACATACTGGTACAAATTCTCAATATTGTGTGTGATCATGATGTGTATACATAATGTACCAATAAGGATTCAAATTTTAAAAAAATGTTTATCGGATTCAGACACACACACACACAAGTGATTATTTAAAATGATGGGACTCTTTGTGTATGGAGAAGAAAAGTGTCTACACCAGAATGGACCAAAAGAGAAGAGCCCCAAGAGTGGCTTCCACAGTTGTATTTTATGACCTGTTACTTTCACCATGTGTATAGTATGTGTGGCTTACTCTATTTGTATTTTTCTTTGTAATAAAAGGAACTAATTCCTCAAATATTATTTTCCAAAAAATATAGACAATACAATGAAAAATACTAATATCAAAATAAAATATAATATTTTTACAAGTTCATAATGGATAAAATATAATTGAATAAAACATTTAAATGAATCTTCTAAGAAGGCAAATAATTAAATGTAAAATTTTCCACAAAAGAAAGGCTTTTGTAATGTTCACTTCCTGCCAAATAATAATCTAACCTAATTTCATTAAAATAATGAACGGTTTGTAATGAATTGCCTGAATTAATTATTGTTTGGCACATTTCAGACGACTCGTGGAATTACATAAACTGTCTTGATAAAAGTATTTATACTCCATTTGTATGAAATGTATCACACAGATCACAGAAATTAATGTTATAATATAGACAATAATGTGAAAAAGCTGGTAATACAACCAAAGTTCTTCTCACAGAGATCACCTGATACAGTTATCCAGGCAGGTTTACCTAAACTTGAAAAATAAATAAGACTGAAACATAAGCCACCTTGAAATGTGAAGGGAGTATTTTCATCTGCATGATGATTTATCTAGGGCTTGAGTCAGAATAATTAATGGAAGAATTAATAGAAAGCTCCCTTTCTATTTCTCCACCACTCTTCATTGCATTTCCCATCTTCAGCTGTCAGCTAGGTAACTTCTTAGGACAGCACTATTAGCCTCCTTAGGCCTGACTGTACCCCTTGTTGAAAGCTGTGATTCTTTATTAACAATCACCTAGAACAGGGATCAAGGAGGTGAAGAAACATTTTACCAGGAGGAATACTACTTGAGGACAAATCACTTCGTAAAATATTGCAATATCTCCAATTGTCTCATTCTACAAAGCTCTTAAGAAGCAATGTATACAATTTTAAAACATCCAAAATTTAGGACTTACACTATCATGATTTACTCAAGTTTAACCTATATTCTCTTCCAAATTTCTATTAATTTTACTCATTCTGTACCCCATTCTTGGAAGCCATTAATTCATTCTTTCCATGGAGCTCTAACTTTCAAATAGACAGCCAGAACTTAGTTATTGCTTATTCATGCTGTGTTTATGTAGCTCTGCTTCTTCTAAGCCACTCTCATTATTGCCTTAATCAGGGCCCTTGTACTTTCATGAATCACCTTCCTACCAATGTCACCACCAGTAGTAAAGTGTCTGCATTCAAGGATAATTATTGTTTTGCATTTATATTATTATTACTTTGCATTTATATAACCTCCTTCTTCATGATATTTTATTCACAGCAAGAACTTTCTGGTGATTGTTGTTAAACATATTAAAGAAAGAAAAGCATTGCATAACAAAATGTAAGAAAGAATCTCTGAGAAAACTGAGTCTAGAAGGTAAATGAATTTCCTGAACACCTTTTCTGAAGCAAAGCGACATATGAAGAACAATTTTCCTAACTTGGCTATCACAAAGTAATTTAAGGCAAATTTTAAAAAGCCAAGATATAAATCCATTAACAAGTCAATTCACTAAATGATTCAAAATCTAAAGTAACAGCTGTGATTATGGCTTCAATGTGCTGGATAAAACATTCAAATGGCATCTCCTGAGGGTAGCTACTAACTGATTTTGTCTGCTTTGGGTACCAGGACTTAACAGGTGAGTTATCCCAGATACAGACATCTCAGGATGAGAAATAGGTGACCAATCTTCCATTTTAAAAATAGCTATAGCAAATTATTCATAACACTGTGTCCTCAGTTGCCTCCTTATACAGGAGTTCATAACATTCTCTCTTTGCTTGTATTAGTTTTATAGATTTTTAATTTACTTTGATTTTATCAGTGTTTTTCAGAAGTATTTTCTACTTTGTTTGTCATTAAAGGTATTTCCTTTTTTTGAAATTCTGTAATGTTTTCTTACAGAACAATCTTTCATTTCAAAATAAAAATTACTAAAAGGTGCCGGGTGTGGTGGCTCATGCCTGTAATCCCAGCACTCAGGAGTCAGAGGCAAGAGGATTGCTGAGTTCGAGGCTTGCCTGGGCTACATAGTGAGCTCAGGGCCAGCCTGAACTACAAAGCGAGACCCTGTCTCAAAAAAACAAAAACAAAAACAAAATAATAAAATAAAATTAAAAAATAAAAATTACTAAAAGGATGTATTTCTCTTTGGAGCTCATGTTCAAAATTTCATCTTGGGGCAAAATCACGATGTTATGTAACAAACATATATGCCTTTCCAGTGTCACTAGGTTGCCACAAGTAAAGCAGAATGTCTAGTTAATTGCTTTACTTTCTTATGTAGGATCAAGTTGGGCCACCAAAACAAAATACCACAGTCTGGGTAACTCATAAAAAATAGAAATTTATTTCTTGTCATATTGAAAGTTGGCAAGTCCAAGATTACAATACTAACAGATTTGTTGGTTGGACAAGACTTGTTTTCTGGTTCATAAATGGTGTTTTCTCAATGTGTCCTTACCAATTTGAAGGGGATAATAATCTTGCAGAAGGTTCACCTAATCCCACCTATGAGGGCTCTGTCATAAGAACCTAGTTATAACCCAGGGGTCCCCACATTCTAATTCTCTCATATTAAGATTTATAAATTGTGGGTATTAACATTCCTAAAGCATAAATATTGTTTTTATTAAAATTTTTACTGCATTTTTAAAATTTAGAAATCAGAGAATATATTCCTCACCTACCTGAGATCAAAATAATAGTTCACTTTCTGCATTAATAGCTGATTCATTTATTGTACCATGTTGGGGTTACAAAAACCATAAAATTATTATTTAAGCAACTAGAATTGATATTTAGTATATATATATAAATATATGTGTGTATGTGTGTACACACACACACACACACATATATATATATATATATACATATGTTATATAGCTAACTTAAATTCTGAAACTAGAAAAAAGTGATATAGAATATATGACAAACAGGGGTTTACAATCAAATTCAGGAATAAAATTAACACCTCTAAAACAATAAAGGAATAAGGCAGATAATAAATTCTACCACATTGTGTGGATTGAATAATCCAAAGTACAAGAGATATGAGTAGCAGAGTGAACTGTGTCCTTATATATAAGTGGAAGTTAGATATACAGGTAGGATAAACAAAGCATATTAGATGAGAATAATTTAGAGCCAAAATCACAAGAGGAAATAATTATTCTGTGTGTTGCCAAGAGTGAGATGCCCATCTGACTGAAGCTGTATTTCATAGAATAATAGATTATTAATGCCATTGAATATAGACCCAGGAAAGATAATATTCTTGACACATACAGTATTTGATCAATAAATTTTCATTAAATTAAAGTAATTTAAGAGATGTATTCTACTCATTCACTTTACAGAAAATGGAAATGACTCTCACAGAAGCTAAAATACTTATTAAGATCCTACACATAGTGATCTTCACAGACACTATTTTCTCCCAACTCCTGTTTCCTTTCTAGCACTGGAGAGTTCCTGGGAATGATGGTCATTTTATGTTCACTTACTCAAAATCCACTATAGGTTTATTATAAAACTGCTGAAGGCAGACAGAGGGAGAAGTCCTTGTTCAAAAGGAAGTGAACACCTCCAAGTGAGATGAGACTCTGATCTAATTTTCCATATGGTCTACAGTACATGATCGACAGGTTGGAAATATCATAGCATAGGTATAAAGCTCCATTTTCAGGTGTATTTCTTGAAGGAAAACACTTCATTTCAACCACTGTGTATTAATAAGTAAAATAACACAAAGACCTCCAAACCCTCTGACCACTTTTTGCCTTTCAGATCATTCTGTTTATGTCCATCAGAATTTTAGTGAGAAAAGCCATTCATTATCAACCTTTCCTTGTAAGTCTTATGAAGTAAATCCAGGTATATCAATGCCAAGTGTCTATCACCTAATTTGTCTGTATCCTTGCAAATATCTAGCTATTCCAAAAACATACCTGAATTTAAATAATTGCAAGATCCTTTGGCATTTCACTATAAACATTAAACTGAAGAACGGAGTTCCCACTGTACACTAACATTTTTTTTTTCAGAAAATAGAAAATAGGTTTTCCAGCATCTATTTTTCTCAAGGAAAATCTGATGTAGCATTCACTTCAAATTTTTAACTCCTTTTTGCTTAGCTTTGTCTTTCTTTGAGGGCTACCATGTTTTCACTCAAGATTTGAAATAAGTTAATTTATACTGAAAACAGACACAATCAGACATCATACCCCTCCCTGCTAGAGTCCATTCTGACTTTAATTCTGGCCTTAATTTTGATTTTGTCCTATCCACAGTGACTAATAGCAAAAATGTTTCTTGAATTTTGCATTCCATTTTGTTAAAAGTAAAGCATAAAAAAATCTTTTGTAAAAGAAGCTATGATGGCAAGAAGAATAATATTAACAGCAAAATCCTTGAAGAGATAGGTTACAAAATAACTAATTTGCTGTATGGCAAACAATTTCATATCAACTCTTTCATAAAGACCCAAAAGGACCTCATCATTCAGAGCAAGCAAGGGTTGTATAGGCCAAAACATGTTTCACTGATCTAACATCACATTTTCAGTAAACAGAAACATTCAGACCTGATTCTAACTCCACTCTTTTTCCTACTAAAACATGTTACACTCTCAATTGTTTTGAAAGGCATCTTGGGATGTAATAACTTGTCCAAGGGTTTAAGATTTTTGTCTTTAACAGAATTAAAATGAAAACTAATAGATTCTTGATAGAAAAGCTAATGGCTTCTGGAATAGGAGCCTTTCACTGGTGACCAGCTTGAAAAGTAAAAGTTCTGAATACATTTACTTTCAGTAAAAATTGCAAAAAGTTTTGTGGACAATGCATCAAAAAGTGTACCTTGGCGTAGTACAAGTGTTTATGTGTTTTATATGTTGTTGGTCTATTAGTCTGGTTTTCAATCTGTATAAATGATAATTAACTATGAGGTTTTATAAGATAAATAAATCTAATGTTGGCAAAATAAAGGATGATGGAGCAAAGGGAAAAAATGCAATGTGCTATGTACATGTACAAGTTCCCTACAATGAATATGATCATCACTGCAAATATGTTCTAATGAATGCCAAGAAACAAAAAATGTAAGCAAAATTTATCAAAACATTATGAAGCAAAATTGAATTAGTGAGGTATGACAGGGGTATATTTTTATTTTCCAAGGAGTTCCAGCCTTTGTGTACTAAAAGATACATTTTCAGTTTATTAGTATAATTTTAGTTAGACTACATAACACATGCAGGCAATGTTAAATAAAATTTATGCACAATACATTTGGCTGTCTTTACTCATGCTTTTCCACAGATATGTCACAGACAATGTATCTCCTGGAAATTCAAATACCAACACAAATAAGATATAGCTATAGATTTTGAAAACCCTAAAATAAACCTGTATTTTATTTACCTAAACTTATATGCAGGCAATGTATTTATCTTGCTTTCACATTTGCGTGGAGACAGGTGTTTTGCAGTGAGCAAATATCAAGCAAATAACGAACTGGAAGTGACAAGTGCCTTCAGCCTAAAGCCCAATGGAATTGTCATCTTGAAAACATACAAAGCAGAAGGAGCCAAGAAAAGAAGAAAATGGCAGAAGTGCCAGTGTTAATCCAAAACTTAAACTCAGAGGTTTTGTTAGGCCAAAATAATCGAACCAGCAATGGTCTTTCCTTCATTTTGAATTAAAGCATATTCAAAAAAAGAGGATCTGCTGGAATTTTTCAAAAGATTAGGGGAACAAGGCAGCTGAATCAGCAGCACAGTCAAAAAGTACTTTAGAGTGATGTGGATTTACTAAACAAGATAAAGAGATATGACTATTATTCCATAAGCATATTTCAAACTAGGACTGACAGCATTATCTGGAAGAAACAAATAATCAAAAATACCAATCAAGTAGCATGTTAAGAGCAGTTTAGAAAGTTCCATGTATAGACAAATCTCCTGATTTTTGGAAAATTATAGTATAAATAATACAATTATACCAACATTAAAACTAACAATCATCGTTTTCATCAACATCAAGAAATGTGCCATTTCTTGAGCTATGAGATAATGTTAAGTCATATGCCAGGATCCTCTCATGTATTCTATCCTCCAATCCTCACAGCAGCTCTAAAATGTTATTTCACTCTCTGTGAGAACATTTAAAGAATGTGAAGCTTGAAGATAATGATTTGTTCTAGTTTCATAGCTAGTAATAGGTAGGTAGAGTCAAAAAATCTACTTTAAAGCTTCTGTACTAGTCATTCATATTATTGTGTACTAACCACTCAGATGTTTATCAAATTAAAAGAACAGAATTTTAATTCTAAATACAATTGACAGTGAAGACAATATATTGCTTATATCACAAAACTTAAGTTGATAATCACATGTACCAAATATGATATTTATGATTGTATAGCATATGCATCTAATCTCATTTGTAATTGTTGTGTAAAATCACTGTGTGACTTTTTTATACCTTTGAGAAGTATAAAATAAAAATTTAACTCTGTCCAATCTTTTTTTTTTTGGAGACAGGGTCTTGCTTTGTAGTTCAGGCTGGCTCTGAGCTCACTATGTAGCCTAGGCAAGCCTCAAACTCAGCAATCCTCCTGTCTCTGCCTCCCAAGTGCTGGGATTACAGGCATGAGCCACCATGCCTGGCACTGTGGCATGTGGCATTGATTGCTGGTAGACGTGAGTCTCTACACCCAGCATTGGATGTGGTCACTGGGGATGTGGTCACCGGGGATCAAACTCAGGACCTTGCACTTGCAAGGCAGGCACCAGAACCACTGAGCTAACCCTCCAGCCCTACTCTGTCCAATCTTTTTTTTTTTTTTTTTTTTTGCTTTTTGAGACAGGGTCTCGCTTTGTAGTTCAGGCTGGCCCTGAGCTCACTATGGTGCCCAGGCAAGCCGCCCTGACTCTGTCCAATCTTAATGTCATATGCCAATGACTGCAATGCATTTATGGGTCTTAATATAATAAATTAGTGTTTTACTTAAAAAGCAGGAATGTCAAGATATACTTAATTAATGAATTCATTAGTATCTCTTGTTTTGTAAAACTCTAGTCTTTATCAATGAAATTTCAATTAAAGCAGTCTTAATTTGTTCAGTCTTTCTTAACTGTCAGTGACTGTGTTACATACTCTCAATTAATAAAACTAGAAAGTGATTTAAGTAAATGCAAAGATATCATGGGAATGACCAAAAATTCACCTAAGTCAACCCCACAGACCTATGGAATAGGTTATGTGAGGGTCAGATCAACCTTTGCAAAAACAAAAGTCAGGCTAGGGAAAACTATCACACATATTACTTACACAATACAGGTAATATATTTCCACTACAATTTCTCTAATAAGACTATTAGAGGAGGTAAGTTAGTGATACAAATTAAGAAATTTTTTAGATATAGTGATTCTACAACGATCAGATAGATGTGATAGTAGTTATATATTAGTGTTTTGTTTTCATTAGACATGGTGCATTAAAAGTGAAAAGAGTCAAAGCTATGAAATTTCCATTTTTAATGTTAATGAAAGTGATGAAACCTGAACTCATGAAAATCTAAAAATATTAACCTAATTCTGCCAGTTTTGTGAGGTAGATTCTATATTAGACCAAACAGGCCTATGAGACAATTACTTGCTTCAACATTCATATTAGAATAATACAAAAATTCCCTGGTAGTTTTCCCCCAGACTACCAATTTCATTTGATACACTCATGCTGAATAACATCATAACTTGTGGAGACAATCTGCATTTTTTTCTATCAGAATATATGGCCGTCAACTAGAAGTCTAAACTGTCATGCAGAAATTACAAACATATGCATGAATAAACAAGCATGTTTTGTGAAACAAAAAGTAGCCAATTTTTTTTTTTTTTTTTTTTTGCTTTTTGGAGACAGGGTCTCGCTTTGTAGTTCAGGCTGGCCCTGAGCTCACTATGGTGCCCAGGTAAGCCGCTGCAAACTCAATCCTCCTGTCTCTGCCTCCCGAGTACTGGGATTACAGGCGTGAGCCACCACGCCCAGCATTATATGTGGTAACTGGGGATCGAACTCAGGTCCTTGCACTTGGAAGGCAAGCGCCGGAACCACTGAGCTAACCCTCCGGCCCAAAAGTAGCCAATTTTGTAATATTTTTTGAAAAACCACATCCAGAAATCAAAAATGTTTTTAATCTTATCTATACCAAAATTTAAGTATATAAACGTCCTACCTTTAACAGTTAAAATTTATTTTTACTTAGGGTGTAAAAAAACTGCAATAGAATATCATGTTATAAAAACATGGCAAATATTTTAAAATATTACACCACATTGGGCAATTTAAGTCTCAAAATAAAGTGGCAAACTGAAGTCCAAGAGAAATCAAGCACCCCCTCCAGCATAACAGGATACAAAGATGGTTATATGACTGAATGCCGGGTGCGGTGGCTCATGCCTGTAATCCCAGCACTCGGGAGGCAGAGACAGGAGGACTGCTGAGTTCAAAGCTTGCCTGGGCTCCATAGTGAGCTCAGGGCCAGCCTGAACTACAAAGCGAGACCCTGTCTCAAAAAAAAAAAAAAGATGGTTATACTTTAGCAAAACATGAAAGGAAGTATCTATGTCATAGAAGCAGGCAGATAAAAGAGGAAAGTCTCATAAATTCTTTTCAGAATATAGATAATGATGGCTGCACATGATTACTAGAAGCCTCAGACATAAGGAGAATTGGCACCCACTCCTTTCCATGAGTACTATACCAAGTATGCACAACAGGAGCAAGAGACTTTAAAATGGCTCTTCTGTGGATCACTTTTGTAGGGTCATCTAGTTTTGAGGACAGAGGTGTAGCATCTAGAAAAGTCCACCTATACTCTAGACCCTATCTCATTAGGGAGGTAGGTAGCTAGTACTGAGGAACAGATACCAAACATGTCCTTGGGCCCTCATCTGACATGAGACAAAAGCTCCTGCATCTGAGAAAGACTGGTAAAATAGAAGAGAAAAAGTAACCCTTCTTTCCCATATTAAGCATTGATACAGACATCTGTTGATCAGTAGAGGTGGATAACTCATTCCCAGGGTCCTCCATTAATATCCAACATAGTTCCTCTGCCACTAGTGAAGGATAATGAATTCCATCTCTGCTACATTCTAGATATTCTGCACTGATACAAAAATGAGCTGTATTTAGGATAAATGAAATTTACTTGCTCTCTGGACTGAAGCATGTGATTACTTACAGATGAGAAAGGCAGGAATTTTTAAAAAGGTCTGTTCCAGCATTTCATATGAAATAGCTCACAGACTAAAACTAGAACAGAATAAAAAGCACCCTGCTTCCAACATAAAACAGCATTAGAGTATGAAATAATAGAACTGTGTCAAGGAGGAGCATGACTCAGGCATGAAGAATCACATGAAATTTAAAGGTACAACAGAACACAAAAAGAAATTCTAACAACCCACATTTTATTTTAAGCAAAACTGTAGCAAAAATTCACCACTAAAGATATCTGAAGACTGTACTAGGTTTAATGTAACTATATAGAATGCACTGACTCAATTTCTTAAAAGTCTGGAGAAGAACAGCCATACTTTTTCCCAAAAAATCAATGGTACTGATTTAATTCTATTATTTTTACTTGAAAAGTATGTTTTTCACTACAAAATGAAAAGACAGTAAGGAAATGACCTGTCCCCAAAAGATAAGTAGTCCTTCAATCAGACCCAAAGGTGATATTGAATTCATCAGACAAATTCTTCAGTGGAGTTAATGTTAAACTCTCTGGTGGAAGAGGTGAACATGTGTGGCTAGATGAAGGACACCATGAAAAATGCAATCAATGAAAAGAGCCAAAGTGCTAGAAATGAATAATAAATATTACAGGCAGTGACAAATATTTATGATATGACCATCAGCACATGGAACACATGAGAAAATTTATGAACTTTAAGAGTTAAGAGAGCTAAGTACAAATTACAAACTAACACTTCAATTTAGTAAAACTAAAGAGAAAAAAGTGAAGGGAAAGAAACAGTTGAAATTGTGAAGTCAAGATTAGTTTAATACATCTGTTTTTAGTAGGCCAACAAAATAAGTGGATGAGAATGGGCAAAATAAATATCTAAAGAGATAACATTTGATAATTTCCCAGCTTAATTTTCAGATCGCACCAAAAACTTAAGTAGTTTAAGTAGGATAAATGTAAAGAAAAGTTGAAGAGTACCATGTTTAGATTATTGAAACCAAATTAAAAAGAAAACCCTTAAAGGCTTTTTAGTAAAAAGAAAACAAAACCTTTAGAATTTTACATAGTAAATGGTGTACAAAAATCAAGATGAGGAATGAGGTTGTGACTCAGTGATTGATCATTTGCTTCACATGTGCAAAGACCTGGATTCTATCCACAGCGACAACAAATAAAAATTTTTAAAAAATCAACATGAAATATAAATATATTCAGAAATGTTTAAAATGGAAGAAAACGCACTTATAGCAAAGCTTCAGAACAAGAATTGCTAAAGTTGTCAAGTCTGAGGTAGAATGAAAACATAAATCCTTTTACATTCACTTTATGTCTTTGTTTTTTACTTTAAAATAAAAATTTTATACTTCAGTTTTGCATGTTTTATTCAGCCTGCAATCTGCCTTTGAATTGAAATGCTTATTTCAATTTAACATAAGCACTGACATTTTTGAAATGAAGCCTTAACTTCTCATTTATCTCATCTTTGGTTTTATGTCATATTTTCTACCTTCATCTGGATGAATTAAATATCATCATTTAACCTTTTAAATTAAAATAATCACAAGTTCAAAAACATTTACAAAGATACCACTGAGAAGTATCATATGCCTTTTGCTACGTTTCCTTCAATGATTTCATTTTATGTTACTATAGAATACTGAAACGCAGAAACCAACAGTAGTATGATGACTATGTGTACTTGTATGGCATTTCCGATTGTATAACCCTCACAATCAAGATACTTAAATACTGCAATGATACTGCACTATCCCTTTGAAAACCCGTAGCATCCTTCCTGTTAATCTTAATCTCTAGCAACTACTAATCTTTTTTTCACATAAATTATTTTGCTATTTGGGTATCACAATATAAATAGTATGATACTTTTAGTTGTTATTTTTTAATTAAGTATGATAATTTTGAAGTCTATCCAAGTTGCTCTAATCCTGAGTAGTATCAAGGTACAGATATGCAACAATGTGTTTTAATCATTCCCATATTGCAGTCTACATTATTTACAGAGTTAAATAATGGCTACACCAAACAAAACTGCTAAGACAATCAAGTACAGGTTTTTGAGTGGACATAACTTTTCATATATTTAGATTTTAAGACACTGATAAACTACTTTGAAAAGTGGTTGTAACATGTTTCTCAACATCTTTCCCAGACAGTCATTTTAAATTCTAGGATGAACACCTGACTAAATAGCTCAATTAAAGAGTAGAGAGTAGGCAAATGGTGTTTACAAGCTTTTAATCCCAGCATTCTGGAGGTCCAGGCAGGAGATCCTGAGTTGGAAGGAAAAAGAGAGGGACTACAAGGGAGGGTAAGGAGAAAAAGAGAGAGAAGAAGGGAAAAGAAAGAAAACATAGAAGGAGAAGAGGAGGAGGGTGGAAAACAAAAAGAAAGGAAAACATACAAGCAGCCCAGAAAGCTGGGAGCTTATTTTGAGAGCTTGGGCTGAGTGTGGTTTATGACTGGAAATTGTGCCAGTGATGCATGAGCTACGCTTCTGGCGTGAGAACATTAAATTTATGCTCTTCTGTTATGAGAAAGCTGAACTTATGGATACTAAGACAACATGAAATTATAAATGTTCACCACACCACATCAGTGTTTTTAGAACTCTCTACAAACATTATTTATTTCTGCACTTGTTCCTCTATCTTGGCATGTTCCACAAATAGACACAATGTAGAAAACCAAGGCTTATATTTTTCTGTCTCACAGAAACATGGTCAGGCCTTGGCAATTGCTCAGTGTTTGTAAAAAATTATTTCATGTGAATTTTCTACTTTAAGAATGTATAATGTATAATAAGAGGGGATGCCTTCATAAGAGTAAGCTTTATGGCTGGAAACAGAAGTCTTTAACCTTTAACTCTGAGGACCTTTCAGCTGAATGAAGATGAAACTACTAAATATTTATAATATTTATAGATGAAACTACTAAATATTTATATTTATAAATACTATATATTATGTTTAATGTTATTTTGCAAGCCAATAATAAAAAATTATCTTATGTAATCTAGCTTTCTCTAAGCCTGAACTACTCTATAAGACAAGTAAAACCAATAAGCAACCCTTTTAATGAGACTTTCACACTCATACCATGTTCACTTTACATTCTAAGATAAATGGGATCCAACTACTGCTAGGGAACTCCTTTTGGAATATCTGCTTTAATTTACAGTTAACAATTACACCTAGACAATGGACTATCATCTACATAAAACAGTAATTTTGGACTGAATGTTACAAAGACAATTGTTTGGTTTAACTAGCTCATTCACCTGTGTGACCATAAATTTTTTTTACTAGTTTTTTTTTCTTTTTTATAAATTCTATCATATCCCATTTAAAGAGTTTTATTTGTACAACAGAAATCAATATTCTGTGAGGAAATATAGTCTTTTAATTTCAACTATAAAGATTTATCACAAGAGACAGAATAAGAATCTCCCCTTTCCTGCGCTAACCCTCTCCATCACTTCCATTTGCTCTGAGTAATACCCCACTCCCCAAAGTCTAGGACAACTTGCTTCAGTGTTCTTTGCTATTTACTGGCTGCTGTCCTGAAGGCAGCTCTGACAGGAGTGCAGCTCAGTTTTCAGCCACGGTGGTCCTCCCTGCACCTCCCACTTCAGACACTGCTTCAGACACTCTTTGAGGAGGCAAGAGAGAAACAATAGTAAGTGACTTAGATTAAGGTGTGGAGATACCCACACCCATTACTAATATCTCTAATCTCCCCAAATAACAATTATGAACATAGCTCTTCTGAGGTTTCCCATTTCAGCTCCAACATGACTTTCAGACACATGACAATTATCATTGTGATGGTTCTGTTTCCTTGTATTCTCAATGAATAATCATTATAGCTGCTGCTGTCCTAGAGCCACACCACTTGAACCCATCTGAGGCCTGCACCTGGACCAATCAGCAGGCCCAAATCTGTACCAATCTCAGATCACCAACTGCATTACATTCTTCATACACACTTCTCAGGTTTATCTCTGAAGGTGCCCTCTAGTGAAATGACCACTTGTGCAATTGCACAGGTCCATTTAAAATATTGATTCTAGTGGTCTGTAAACATGTTCACTATTTCTAGAGGAGTGTGGGTTCACAAGGCTCTGTAAATCTAATCAGGATTCTCAGCATGAACAGTGTAGAAAAAACAGTCATTTCCAAAGAAAGAACAATAAACACTAGAGCTAACACAAAATGTTATCCACGAGGAGATCCACAAACCAACAACCAACAAAGATCACCAACAGAGAGCAGCAATCATCAGATTCTCTGTCTACCACAAACTGGCACTGAATGGCAGCAGTCACCAGCAACTAAGATCAGCATACTGTAGGGTCATCTGTTAATGTCCATGACAAAATACTATCAGACGACAGCACCTGGAAGCAGCAAAGCCCAGCAGACTGTGTCAACTGACAACATCTAGCCATATCTGGTATTGCCTGGTTGCACCAGGGCTGGAAGCAAAGCTACATCCTGCCAAAGCATGATTTCCATTTCAATTGAGCAAAAGAACTCTCAACATAATTACAAGCAAGATAAATTGGAAGAGTTAAATAGTTTTCAAAAAAATGTTAATGCTGAATATTTTCCTCACCTTTGGAATATTTATTTTTACGTTTTAAATAATGTAAATTTAAGATCTATTTGAATGCTTTATTGTATATTTTTAAGTTTCTTAAAATACCTATTTCAGATGTAAAATAAAAATTTAGTTTGGAAAATATTTTAATACCAAAAGTATTCTAATATTTCATACCATATTTTATGATCACTGCATTACTCAGGTTCAGAAAAATGGTACAGACACAAAATAATTCTGTTTCCTTTTGGCATTAGTCACAGAAAATGCTGTTTTATTTCAAAATAAATTCATTTTTCCCTAGGCCATATCTTTATATAAATCAATGAGGAAATGAATTCTTCTATTTATTCTTATAAACATCTAAACAGAGACTGAGTAAATCAAATACCACACAAATATTTTTGATATACACAGAAGCCACAGGACTTTAATTTTGAATCTTTTGAAATTAAACAATTCAACTTCATGAAAATTACGTTAATACAAGTTTTCAAACATTTGAACTAAGCACTTTACTCTTAAATAAATATAAATGCACGTAATGGGTATGTATTATTTCTTGCAGTAAAAATGACATACTTCCCAGAAATCACTCCAAACCTGACACTACTGAAAAACTATAGATTTGTTTTCTTACTTTGAATAGACTGCACTCTAAAATTCCATAAATGTACTTGTAAATAGCATTCCCTTAAGTACTAAATATCCAATCTTCAAGATACTCCAGTTCTCAAAAAACTTCACTCATTTCTAAAAATGTTATAGATTATCATATGCCGCTACATTAGGTTTTGTAAAACTTTCAGTTTTACGGACAAGACAAAATGATTAAAACTTCAGCAAATATATCAAAATTTATTAAACTGCATATTTAGTTCCACCTACACAATACCTTGAAAAATATATTCACACCAAAGATGATAATATAGCTCATACTGTATGCAGCCTTTGCTTTGAAAATCAATAGAATCTTTATCTTCCACATCCTATGGTCTCAAATTTTAACATCTATAGACAAATTTAAACTATTTATAGAACTATGAAAATATTTTAGCTACAATAGCAAAGTATAAGTAGCTTGAATTCATTAAAGAACAGTATTCTAAAAATGCACGTCCTCCATCTCTTTCCAGAAAAATGTTCAAGTGGTCCTCTTTAAGGCACTCCTGTCATGATGTCTACTTCAGTAAAGGAATTTTTATACTTCATCACTGTTCTACTTTAAAGGGTAAGTTAAGTGGTTTTATAAACAGATAATGCCTCAGTTTCCTCATTTATACAATTTAGACCATCTTTGCAACTCTATCATTGAGTTTTTATTAAAATTAAATAAAACCTATGTATAAAATCTCAAATACAGTGATCTACTTCAATCAGAGGATAATCTACATCCTTGGGCTTGGAAATGCAGCTTGTTTCATTTGCATAAAAGCATCACTCTTGTCACTGTATTCCCCCATTCCTACCTTATGTGCCTGTTGATCTAGATGGATAGGTGTATGTTCCAATTCCTTGGGGTGAATTTAATTATTATCTATGACAATGATATAATAACAGTTTAAAATGTTTAAAGATGATTTTATCAGGCTATAAATATACCCTCTTCCTTGCCAGTGAAATATTAATAATGATGACGGTAATAACATGACCAATAATCTCAAACCTCCTCTAAGACAACGCCTCATTTATCTTTGTCTTTCAAAGGCAATTGTTTTGGTTCTGGCTCCAACTGTATTCCAATTGTATTCATTTTCTCTCTTCTCTTTCCTGTTCAACTAGTAGGCTTCAATTTTCAATACTACATATAAATGTGTTCGTTCGAGGCTTGCCTGGACTACAGAGTGAACTCAGGGCCAGCCTGAACTACAAAGCGAGACCCTATTAAAAAAAAAAAAAAAAAAAAAAAAAAAAACCTGTTCAAAATTAAGTCAGTAATGACTGCCATAACTAAATCCATGCCTCACAGAAACTGCTTACCAAGGTGCATAATTCCTTTTCCCTCTAATCTGTCATTATCAGCATGATACTCTACCTTGTCTCTTCTCTAAAACTGTATTCAGTTTAATGCATTAATTACACCTAACCTGTACTTTCCTGCCTCCTTTTGTTTTCTCAGCTGTAGAGTGCGTACTCTCCCACGCACCTCATACTCCTTCACGGAGTAGGTTCTGAAGAAACATACCCCGAGAAAAGGGATTTAGAGCTTACCGGAGTCTTCAAAATCTCAAGCCCGTTCCGGCGACGACAGAGCAAGGAGAAAGACGGAGCGCGGCCTGCTTCTCCCGGGTCCTCTGGGGCCTCTGTAACGGCGTGTGACTGGACGCGGCGCCTTCGCCTCTAGCTGCAGGCCCCGGGCAATGCGCGGCTGCGAATCCCGGCGAACTGCTCCGCCGCCACACTGCTATGCCCGAAGGCATTGGCACCTCACAGAGCGCGGCTCTGAAGCCTCGGTCTGCCGGCCCAAGGGTGCCAGACTGGGCAATGCCCCCACCAGCCTCGCAGGACGTGGCACCTCGCCGTGGACGCGGCATACGGCGAGGAGGAAAATGGCGGCCCGCAGCCCGCACGGCGGCGTTCACTCACTGCTTCAGAGGTCCGTACAGGCGCGCTGATCCGGGTCCCTGCGAAAGCTGCGCAGGCGGAGGCCGCACCTCCTTGACAGGAGGAAGACAAAAGGCCCTCACTAGTCCTGCAAGCTAAGGGCCTCAGGCCCAGGTTAGGCCCCACACAGAGAGAAACAGTGAAGTTATTTTGTGCCTTTGGCTGATTAAAAATCCCCACCACCCTCCGAAAAGATTTGCTTTTCGTTTTTAGAACACCTATGTATATCATATGAAAAAGTTGCTCTGGACAGCTTTCCTCAAGAAAACTTTCGACAGGTGTTAGAACTCCGGCGGCAGCCAGTAGCCATGTCACACACCAGGTATTATGACAGGAGGTTTTATTTAAGGGGGAAGAAGTGGCTCCTGCATGGGACAGGGGCAGAAGCAGAAGCTGGGAACAAAGGAAGACACAGGCTTAGATAATCTCGGGTTGGGTGGACCTATGTAGGGGCAGAGTGAGGTAACTTCTAGCCTATTACAAGCCACATTGCCTTCCAAGTTTTTTCTTCTTGCAGAAGCTCAGTGAGGTGGAGCTGTAGGGAAGTGAAGGAACCAGGGCTATACAAAATGGGCTATAACCCGATCATTCCCCCCTCTTTGATTATAGGAGGAACTATATCTTGTGGGAGATGGATGAAGGTCCATCTTCTATAGCTTCTTCTGGCTGATGAGGGCCGTTGTACAGCAAAGGAGGAATTTTTTTTTCTTTAATTTTTTTGGGTGGGAATGATGGGGCCTGTTTTTTGTTTGTTTGTTTGTTCTCCTGCAATGCCACTAGTTTTCATAGGCGTCAACCTCGACAATGACCTGTTCTTTTGCTCGACCTAGGATCAGTATGATGCAGAGGTCCTGTAGAGAGCCAGGAGAGTTAGTCACAGTGTAGCAGGACTCGGGTCAACAGTTCCAAATGTTGCAGGGTTGTTGTGGGTCAAAAGGTGGCATGACCTAAACTCTTTAAAGGAAACTTTGAAGAGCTGTCCTGCAGCTTCTAACAGGGTATGGTGTGACACAGAGTTAAAAAAGGTTAGTATCTAGAGGGACTGATAGGCCCAGTGGAGACTATCTAAGGAGGGGTTAAAAAGAAAGATAAAGTGGGATAGTGACCAAATAAGTGGACAAAGAAGGGTGTGTCTGACCCTGGGGGAAACCAGACTTGGGAGAGTGAAGGAGCCAGAAGGACTGTATAAAATAGAGGCCTATAACCCTATCAACAGCTAAAGGCTATACATCTAAAAAGGTTGCCTAGGTATGATAGAAACGCAGAGGTCTCTGAAACACCCATTTGTTTTAGAAATGTGACAAAATAGCTGGGGGTGGTGACTCACACCTGTAATCCAAGCACTGGGGAGGCAGAGACAAGGATTGCTGAGTTTGAGGCTTGCCTAGGCTACATAGTGAGCTCAGAGCCAGCCTGAGCTACAAAGCGAGACCCTCTCTCAAAAAAAAAAAAAAAAAAAAAAAAACAAATGTGACAAAATAAACATCTTGTGGAAGTGGCTATTTGAAATAGAGTTTGTTAGGCCATCTGGAGAAGTGTCACTGGGAATGACAGTTTGTCCACTTTTGTTAATGTGGGTTAAAGAACATTACCACAAAACACTGAGAAGGTCCTGCACCAGACTCGGTACATATAGACGTTGTTTTGTGCGATTTTTATTGCTCAGTACCTCATTGCTGTAGATAAATGAGTGATAGATTATAGGTTTATCATATATATAAATAATGCTGAGTACTTTTTTGAAATATGTAGACTTTCTAAACATCTTCAAGTACTTGAAGCATATTAAAAAAGAGAAGTGTAAAATAACTAATTTTATAAATTTATTTTTGTTGAAATTCACATTGTTATTTTGTAGACCAGGCAAACTCCTCTGTGAGTAGTACATATTGTGTTTATGCACTCTTTCTCTGGAAATGCAGAGTGCTGTGTTAGTATACTATCGAGGCAGGTTACCATTATCCTCTATATCTGCACTGTTTGTTTTACTTTGCTATATATGTAGGATATGTAAAGTACAAATGAATTCTTTTAGAGCACTTAGTCTTTGTTGATACTGAAGAGGTTGTCAGGTTGGGGTTTTTTTTGGGGGGGGTGGGTTTTTTGGGTTTGTTTTTTTGTTTGTTTGTTTGCGTCAGAGCCTTGCTTTGCAGTTCAGGCTGGCCCTGAACTCTCTATGTAGCCAAGGCTAGCCTCGAACTCAAAGCAGTTCTGCCTCTGCCTCTCAAGTGCTGGGTTTATAGGAGTGAGCCACCACATCCAGCACTGTGATATGTGGTACGAGGGATTGAACTTGGGACCTTCAGTTTGCCAGGCAGACACCACTGATCTAAATCCCCGGCAGAAGGTTGTCAGTTTAAGAAACACAGAAGTATTAAACTAACAAATGCGTATTAAAATTCCTTGGAAAGATTGTCTTCTGAAAATTTGAGCTATTTTAGTCAACTGTTTTAGTAGCCAGGAGGAGGATTCTAAACTAGAATGCTCATGTTTTCAAGACACTTTCAATTTAGAACTATTATTGTATGTGTGCAGTTTAATCACATGTTTTGAATATATAATGGACAAACTGAGTCCTTGATTTTTTTTTTTTTTTTGAGACAGGGTTTCGCTTTGTAGTTCAGGCTGGCCCTGAGCTCACTATGTAGCCAAGGCAAGCATCAGACTCTCAGCAATCCTCCTATCTCTGCCTCCCAAGTGCTGGGATTATAAGCATGAGCCATCATGCCCAGCTGAGTCTTTATTTAAAACATCTAGTTTAGTCTAGATGTTTAGAATGTGTGCCCAATATATGTTAAATTTACAGGTGGTAAACTATCACTTTATAAATATCATTTTGCCAAAATTTATAAGAAACACTATCATTTGGGAATGGAACCCTCCCTTGAGCAATATGGTACTGTCTGTACTTGTTCAGTGCTTTGGAGAAGGTGGGAGGAAAACAATTGCAAAAGATAATATGTTAGTACAGTTGTATTTGGACATTTTCATGCATCATTTTTCTGCAAATCCTGTAGGTTTTGCTCTGGTATGTATGTAGTGTGTATACTAGGAAAATAAAACTAAATTCTGCACCATTTAGCCTCTAGCTGAAGAAGTTGACAGTGTCTGACCAAGTAACTAGTAAAATTAACATATTTAATATACTTTGTATTGAAATACATGGAAAAGCTTGACCTCTGTAGACAAATTTTGGATTTATCCATCTCTAACATTACATATGCCTGTCTTTGCCCACTAGGTTGAAGGCAGAGAGAAGTGAGAAAGGGAATGGTTCAAGGCTGAAATGGCCATATTTAGAAATTACCTCAGATTTTAACTATTGCTGCATGTGTACTTTATTTATCAGTGCTATATGATAGCAGACATATTCTTTATGAAAAATTTAGTTCTAGATATATAGATGTTCTTGATACTTTTAAAAATAGAATTCATAGCCAGGCGTGGTGGCTCACACCTGTAATCCCAGCACTCGGGAGGCAGAGACAGGAGGATTGCTGAGTTCGAGGCTTGCCTGGGCTACATGGTGAGCTCAGAGCTAGCCTGAACTACAAAGCGAGACCCTGTCTCAAAAAAAAAAAAAAAAAAAGAAGAAAAAGTAGAATTCATAAAACACTTTCTGTGAATAGCATTTTAACACCATTAAGAAATACTATTTTAGAAACACAGTGTTTAAACCACCTATCCAGGCTATATAAGTCTTTTGGCTGATGCCACTCATTCCCAGGGTAGGCCTTTACATTACCCACACCCAGAACTGTGCTAAACCAGTTAATGGCATAATTTAGTATCACATATGCTAGATCTAGCCAGTTTTGAAAAGTCCCACCTATATGCCCATAAATCTTTCATGTAACATCTAGATATGTCATGATATTTAGTGACTTAGTAAAATCGTCAGTTAAAAAAAAAAAAAAGCCGGGCGTGGTGGCTCACGCCTGTAATCCCAGCACTCGGGAGGCAGAGACAGGAGGATTGCTGAGTTCGAGGCTTGCCTGGGCTACATAGTGAGTTTAGAGCCAGCTTGAACTACAAAGCGAGACCCTGTCTCAAAAAAAAAAAAAAACCTAGGGATGCAACTTAAATTGAAGGTTCACTGTTCAAAATAAAATAAAATAAAATAAAATAAAATAAAATAAAATAAAAACATTGTGCATGTTTAGAGAGACACAAATCTGGGACTTAAATTCAAGTCTCTTACTTAATTAGTTACTATTCTTTCCATTATATCATCTTACTGCATAACTACTGACATTGCTGTACTTCATTAAATATATGTAAAATCAAATTGTTATTAGAACCCTAAAATCTGTTCACACAAGTCTAGACATCACTGTTTGCTACTTATTGGACATTCCTTCCTACTTACAAATTAGTAGGTTCTTCAAGATTCATTTCTTCCTTGCAAAACTATTCACATTTTGCAGTACTTACATTTGTTCACTGACAAATATCTCAAATATTCATGAGGTTGTATTAGTAAAAGTATTTGTAGGAACATGATATGCTCCACAAAATACAAGAATGCTACAAACAATGCCGGACGTAGTGGCTCACGCCTGTAATCCCAGCACTCGGGAGGCAGAGACAGGAGGATTGCTGAGTTTGCAGTGGCTTGCCTGGGCACCATAGTGAGCTCAGGGCCAGCCTGAACTACAAAGCGAGACCCTGTCTCCAAAAACCAAAAAAAAAAAAAAAAAAAAAAAAAGAATGCTACAAACAGCACAAGTTAATGTCCAAAGTTTTAGAAGCCCTAAGGCTGAAGATTTAGCTCAGTGGTTCCTGCCCCTGTGTAGCAAAGTTTTAGAGACCCTATAAATTTTCAAAAGCATTATTTATATATGTTTTCTTCATAAAAAGAAATTAAAATATTATGCAATTATTTATTTTTATTGATTTTTTCTAGATATTGTCTTTACACCTAAATTTCAATCTTTTACCCTAAGTCCCTTCAACTTCCAAGTACTATAGTAAGCCCAAATTCTTTTAGACTCTGAAATGAATCCTTGAATCCAATATTTACAGATAACATTGTTATGACTTATGAGTATATATGATTAAACTGTTACATAATTTGTTGTACCACTGTTATGCACTCAGTAAAAAACAAGTTTAGAGAGACTCAGTCTCTACTCTCTATCATTTAAAAATGTCTTCATATATACTACTATAAACAAACAGCATAAACTGGGTCTATTATAAACAACAGAAACTTATTTCTTACTATTCTGAGAGCTGAGAAGTCCAAGAGCTAAGCACTCTAAATTTGTTGTCAGGTGAACTAATGGTTTGTTGGTCATAAAGAGCACCTTCATTTACATGATGGAAATGTATGGCTAGCTCTTATTGATATAGGTTAAGGCACCAATCCCAGATATAGGAACTACATCCTTATGATCCAACCTCTTTCCCAAGAGCTCACTCCTAATATCATCACCAGAGGTTTTAGGATTTCAACATAGGAATTTTAGGGGACACAAACATTCATACTATAGCACCAATCTAATTACATAAGCAAAATTCTTCTGATAAACCTGTTAACACTTTCTTAAAACTGTGATGTTTATAATTTAGTGAAAGTTTGTAGTTCATAGGCTGCTACCTACCTATTGAAATAGTGATCCAAAAATCAACAACAGAAACCACAATGGAAAGTTTGTTAAAAATGTCTGGTCATCATCCCAAATGTTGTGAATCAGAATGCCCATTTTAACAACATCCACTAACAGCTATTATGCAGACCTAAATGTAAGAAGCAGTGCTTTAACACACAACCACTTCACTGTATGGATTATATGGTTGCAAAATGTTAGTTGCATTTCCTCTCAAATGCACAATTTTTTTGTGCTAGTTTGCATATTTGCATGTTTTTGTAATGCACATGGATGAAATGACTTAAAAAAGAATTACAGATTATTTTAATATGGTGAGTTGAATACTTTATCCATAGTGAATCACTACTATAATTGTCACCACATTAGTTGTAAGTAGAACAACAAATTTATATTGCTTCACATATGCCTTTAAGTAAGCATATTCATTTAAATATATCAAGATGGGAAATCATAGATGGTGCCAGAAATACAATTTGGTAGTAACTGATCTACACAAAATGAATGATAACAGTGTATGCCTATGATTTGTTAAAGCATTTAGTAAAATAAAATCTTACAAAAATGATAGGCTATTAGCCCAATCTTGCTTATATATTTTTCCACATAAACCTAGTAAACAATAAATTCTTGCTATGTAGAAACACAATATTGATATAAATTGATAGAAAGCAGATCTGCTCTATCCTTTAAAACTTGTTCATTCAACAGATACATCTGGAGAATATGACAGACATTAATGAGGACTGAAAAAGCAATACGAACAATTTAAATAAAATACTTACCTTTCAGAAGTTCTTATCTGCCAGCTAGACATAACCCTATCAAGTTATTGCCTCACTGAAGTCTGGATTTATCCTCCATAGACACAGTCTTATCTATTGCACAGGGTTTTTCTAAAGTTTAAATGGCATTCTATTAAGTATCTAAAAGTTTGACAAATCTCATCTAGTTCCTTACCTTTGCTCAATACACAACAGAAATCACTAAAGTCTCTTGAGCAAAGGACGTCTATGAACAAAAAGTTTTCTTGAGAAAATCAATTGAGTTTGGAGAACACTTAGTCTAGTTAAAAAGTAATAAATAGTGGTTTGTACTAGAGAGATATAGGAGACAGTTTTCCAGACTAAGGGATTTTTTCCTAACCAATCTTTTTACTTCATCCTTAAGCATTACCTTCCATTCACTCCTCCTAGCTCTCCCTTTCCAATCACTTGCATCACTTTATTTATGACATGCAAATAAAAAGTAAATGATATCTCTCCAGTATATTTTGCTCTTGAAAAGACATGGAATTCCTATCTTCTTCGTGACTTTGAGAAAAATGTTTTCTTAAAATGAAGTAGGTTACATGGTCATAATCTAGGAATTTGTAACCACACCTTTTAAACAGAGCTTGCAAGTAAATCTGTACCCCACATGGGTACTACCCCATCCAGTGTTTTCGGTGCCACTATCTGCATCCCACCCTCTTTCATACCCTCCCATGTCCTATTACTTCCTCAGTGCCTTTCTACTGTGTTTCTCTAATTCTTGACTCTTCTTAAGGCATCTATTAATAGAGTCCATCCAATCTCTGCAATAATCTTTCTCTTGTTCTGTATACAGTTAATAGAAAAGCAATATATTTGTTTTGATAAGCCAAATTTTGTAGTTCTCTGACACTATGCTATGTGAAGTATATATATTCAAAATTATTTTCTCTTAATAAACTTTTTTTTTTTTTTGCTTTTTGGAGACAGGGTCTCGCTTTGTAGTTCAGGCTGGCCCTGAGCTCACTATGGTGCCCAGGCAAGCCACCGCGAACTCAGCAATCCTCCTGTCCCTGCCTCCCGAGTGCTGGGATTACAGGCGTGAGCCACCACGCCCAGCATTATATGTGGTTACCAGGGATCGAACTCAGGTCCTTGCGCTTGCAAGGCAGACGCCGGAACCACTGAGCTAACCCTCCGGCCCTTAATAAACATATTTTTGTCTGTAAAGAGACATTTCTTGTACAGAATGGGTAATACCAAAAGAGAGGTAATACAAAGTAACATGAATACATAATTTTGATGATTTTATTTTCAAATACTTACTAAATTTCGTATTTTATGATTCTACATTAAAACAGTTTAATGTCACTAAATTGCACAACTATGAATTTAAGGGAATGATTGCAGTTTTAAACCCTGCTTTGCCACTTACAAATTCAATAATCATAGTCACACTGAATATTATTTCATCATTTTAAAAGAAAAATTTTAAAGTACAAAATTGTTACCCAAATGTAATATAAAAACAAATGCCAAAAATTATAAAGTGTGCGTGTGTGTGTGTGTGTGTATGTATGTTTTATGTGGAAAGGAGCATTATTTTTACAATCTGGCAAATACTTTCTTCTGAAAACAGTTGATGTATTTCCATTGCACATATTGTGTACTAGCTTTTAAATTTACACTATTTACCTATATCTTTGCTAGTACTTTGCTTTGCTCTTGCTCCCTGAGTGAATAACCCTTCTACATATCATGATATACTTATTCTATTTATATATGAAATGATTAGATGTGACTAGAAAAAAGATGGTACATTTATACATTTAAAGTAAAAGGTTATTTTCCGCTTCAATTTTTATTGTTATGCTTTATTTCATTGTTATTTATGATTTTATATACTGCCTCAGACTGATAATGTATTTCTGATAATTTTTAAAGATTCATAAATAATAAAATTGGCCTTTTATTCATTTTTAATTCAATTTTTATATCTTGAAAGAGTGAATTCAATTTGTAATGTATGTGATCCAAAATGTCCCACTAAGTTATGTTTATAATTTTATGAACACTTCACCCAATATTGCTTTCATTCTCTGAATAAAGTAATTTCTTGAAATGTTCCTAATGTCCCAATGGCTATATAGGTAACTACTGATAATTTGTTTTCTTCTAGCAACAAAGTGGATATTTGGTTAATATTAACCTCTTATCCACTAATCAAAAGAATCAGAGAATGGGCCAACTGAAAAGCAGCCCTGTCGTGGAGATATATTAATCACAATTAAGTCAAATTATAAAATGTTGGTCAAGGTGCTTCACAAAGAAGACAGTGTTATTAGGGTTTGCTTCTTTGACAGACATGGCTAAAGTAATGATTGGGAGGAGATATCTCTTAAGCTTTCCATAATTCAGCAAAATGGCAATATTGGCGACTACCAAAAAGAAGTCTCAGTAGCTCTAGATACAATGTTGGTTACAAATAAGCAATATATATTGTTATGACCTGACCTATTCTTTTTAAACTGAACACTTAATGTCCATATTTCTTTTCCTTTATGTTATTTATACTCATTTTGAAGAAGAAAAAATAAAAAGTTTACTCCATCACTTTACCATGTCAGGGGCTCAGTAGATTTCTCTGTGCTTCTCTGCTTTCTTAATTTATTCATGTTTCCTCCTTAATTCATTTATAAAATTGTTGTACACCTGTTAAAACAGCACTATGTTTGTTGCCATCTGCCATATCATAAAAACGAGACATTTTGCTGAGTATATTCCCTTAACACCAGGAAAATTAAATGAGTTGCTGAGAGGATAAACCCATTGTCCACTTCTCTGTGAGCACATATCCTACTGCAAATTTTAGACTGTATGTAATTCACTGAATCTTTATACAGGATATGTGTATTTACTCTAGGAAACTTATATTGTTCTAACCCAGAAAAGCCAAAAGCAATTACTACATGGACAGGATTTGGTGTAGTTAGTAACAGATAACAGCAAATATTACTGACAGTTAAAGCTTTCCATAGGTCCCAGACTTGGTTTAACTATTGACAAGAATGCCAAAATGCATAATGAAAGAATTTTTTGTTTATATTTTAAGCATTCAGATGGTTACAATAATAAACATATCACAAATTAAATATATTTTATAGATTATGAAATTAACATGTAAAGACAGCTATTGCTTTCTGTGGTTAATATGCATCATAACCAACTACTTTGATTTAAATTAGAATTCCAACACATTTTTTCAATTAAAAATTAATAATTAAATTCAACACAATGAAACTTGCATAATACAGGAAACATCATACTAAATAAAATTGACTTCATAAGTAAAATTCACAAGCCAGGGCCAGAGGGTTAGCTCAGTGGTTCTGGCGCCTGCCTCGCAAGCGCAAGGACCTGAGTTCGATCCCCGGTTACCACATATAATGCTGGGCGTGGTGGCTCACGCCTGTCATCCCAGCACTTGGGAGGCAGAGACAGGAGGATTGCTGAGTTCGCGGTGGCTTGCCTGGGCACCATAGTGAGCTCAGGGCCAGCCTGAACTACAAAGCGAGACCCTGTCTCCACAAAGCAAAAAAACAAAAACAAAAAAAAAAAAAATTCACAAGCCATGCAATTTTCTAGAATTTTAAAAACAATGTTAAATGCTCACTTATTTTTACACTTTAAAAATTTTGTTATTAATATGATTCTATTAAGCCAATAAATAATTTAAAATTCAGCTCAGTACTTGAGTTTGTATGCATCATCTCTTCATTTCCCGCTTGATAGGAAATCATTCAAGTGAAAGTATATCACCAAAATCCTGAGCAATTGGAACACAAATTAAATCAATACAATAACAGAAGAATTTGACCTTGGATACAGTGGAAGTTCAGGTTGTTGTTCAGGATCTTGCTTCATTTTGATTCTCTGGTAATATTTAAACCATTCATTGCAAACTCCATTATCAAGTGTGAAAAAGCCCCGAGCAAAATGACTTATCTAACTAAAAGGTGAATGTATTTAAATAGGAAAGCAGTGGATATCAATTCTCATTCCAAATGAGAATCAGAGTTCTTAAGCCAGGAAGACATACCCTAGCACATGGAAATCATGAAATTTCACTTGTGCAAGTAAATACAAAAGGCAGTTATCTGTATTTATCATTTCTTCATACACTAACTATGATTATGATTATAGTTTTAAAAATATACATTTAAAATGTAAAAGTTTTCTCAGAATATTATAATGGATATTTTCAGAATATAAAAGTGTCATTCCATGATCTTCTCTCTGATTCCTGTAGGTAAACTTTATCTACAATGAAAATGAACAGCAAAAAAGCAAGAGTGTAAGGTCAAATTTCAGAGGTGAGGTACTATTTTTTGAAAACTATTTCACAGATCTCCTCATACTTCATGAGTACTTTAAAAAATGTTATTAGTACAGCTTTTTTTGGTTGTTTCTTTCCCTTTCCCACACACTATCCTAGCTCCATCTCTAAATCCTCTTTCCCTATTTTTGTTCGTATTATTATATTTAGTTTGTAATAAGACATGTATTGTTTTCATTCCTTGTGAGTTTAGGGTACATCCATATGACACATCTTACATCTTTTAGCTTTCCCTTTTCCTCTCCCCTCATCCTTATTCCCCATAAACCTCTCCAATTTGTGAAACATCTGTCTTTCTCTGTTTCCATCAATCCTTTTTTTTTTCTTTGAGACAGGGTCTCTCTTTGTAGTTCTGGCTGGCCCTGAGCTCACTATGGAGCCCAGGCAAGCCTCGAACTCAGCAATCCTCCTGTCTCTGCCTCCCGAATGCTGGAATTACAGGCATGAGCCACCACGCCCGGCACTGTGGTATGTGGTATTGATTGCTGGTGGGCGTGAGTCACCACACCCAGCATTGTATGTGGTTACCAGGGATCGAACCCAGGGCCTTGCACTTGCGAGGCAGGCGCTGGAACCACTGAGCAAAATCCCCAGCCCCCTTCATCAATCCTTCATTTTGCTTTTTAGTTGTACTTTGCCTTACACCAGAGATTCCACATAGTATTTAAGCTTTCATGTCTGATTTATTTCACTTAACATTATGCTTTCCAGGTGTGTCCATTTTCCTACAAATGTCTCGTTTATCCTTCCTTATACCCAAATAGTAATCAATAATATATAGATATCACATTCTCTTTATCCATTCATCTGTTGATGGGCATACAAATTATTTCCTGGAATCAAGTACTATGAATTGTCCCAGTATAAACATTGGTATATATGTATTGATAGAGTATGTCTTTACCTCTTCGGGGAAAATTCCTTCAAGAAGCAATAGCTGAGTTAAGAGAAATTTCTAATTTTATTCCCTTGAGATTTCCATATAATTTTTTGTTTTAAATTTCTGGAATTATAGAAAAATCACCAAAAACCAAGGCCAGAAGATGAGTTTAACTGCTATTTGTCTTAGTCATTGCCTTCTTGCTTGAATAAAATACCTGATCGTGCAACCTAAAGGGAAAGAAAAGCTTCATTTTCACTTACACTTTTAGAGGATTCATTGTATAGTCAGCTGACTTCAATTCAGTAAGAGCATAGTGAATGTCTTTTTTTTTTTTTTTTTTTTTTTTTTTTTTTTTTTTTTTTT
>PVIC010013762.1:0-37606 GCA_004025085.1 Thryonomys swinderianus | reverse complement strand
AGTGGCTCATGTCCAGTGATAGATGATAGCAAATGTGATGAGATGTCACTTCTGTTGATGGGCGTCCATTATGTATGTCTCTGTGATAGCAGAGTGAAATTAAAAAGTCCTTCTTGCTGACTTCGTAAAACTAAGCTACAATGGTGTGAAAGGGCTTATTAAAAGGGCTACAAGAAATGAAGACAGCTTCTAGGGACAGATAGTTTCTAGGAACAGAAAATGGAGACTTTCATAATAAAAATAATAAGAGATGAATTCTGACAATAATGTGAGGGAACTTGATGGTATTTCAGGAGTCAAGACTGATAAAACTGTAGCCCCAGTTGGACTACACCTGGATGCATGGTCTTGAGATTGTAAGCACAGGACTGAAGTCATTAGATCGTATTAGCCAAAATTAGACCAAATTAGTCACAGTCTCGTCTCTGGAACACAATCCCTATCACCCACAATTTAAAGGGAGGGAGCATTATTTGAGCTCACATTTTTATTCCATGATTGCAGGCTCTGAAAAGAAATAAGCAAAGGGGAATGGATGAGGAAAATATGCTTAAAATATTGCACCCAAAAAACAGAGAGAGGAAGGGAAGAAGAAAGAAGCAGAGAGAGAGACAGAAACAGAGAAAAACAGAGAGAGAGAGAGAGAGAGAGAGAGAGACAGAGACAGACAGACAGACAGAGACAGAGACAGAGACTAGGGACCCACAACTAAGCAACTACCAGCAACTCAACTGTAGTGTCCCTGTGATCCAGCCACCTACCTAATGGATAAGTCATGAAATTTAGGGGTCATTTTATCTAAATAATAACACCATGCTGGGTCTTCTGTCTTGATAATGTGAATCAGAGGATAAATACCAAGTGTATTTATTTCCCAGTGTATTATTTCCTAGTGTATGTATTCAGTGTATTATTTCCTAGACAATTAGACTTATTTTAAAAGCTTAAATGAAAATCCCATTATAAAATGCTTGATAACATGTAATAAAAATCATTTCTTAATGACACAGAAAAAAATCTATAAATGTATATTGGAATACTATTTCCAATGAAACCATCTGGTTTCTCTTCTATTTTCTTATTTCATTATTATTACTTTTTTTTTTTACCTTTGGAGTCTATAGATTATGTCACTACAGTTCAAGGGTATAAAAAGACTGTAGTGGAACAGAAATTAGAAAATATATGAATCTATGGTATGGGTGTCTCCCAGCTTCCATATCTTCTAAAAATATTTAGAGGGTTTAGGCATTGGTGGGAACCTATGGCACATACCCACAGAGAACTGTTGGCATCACTGAAAGCCCTAAAGAGTTTGCCATCACGGGTTTTGTACATAGGAGTTAATCAGAAAAGACTTGGAGGTAATGTAGGGAAGATGTGAAAAACTGCAAACACATTAACTGTACTCTGTCTCCTAGACAACTCATTATATGTCTAGAAAAAAAAAATTCTACCCATAAGGGTGAATAGGAGAACAGGACCCTTATTCTCTTTTTATGGTATAGCTAGTCAGAAGGTGGGACTTGAGTTCAATGAATTTGTGATGTTTTTGATTAGTGATACCCAGAATCACTTGGAAGATACGGAGACATTTATATGTGCCACCACGTGACATGAGAGTGATTTTATCTATTTTCATTGCATAGAGGAGGCAGAGAGGGATTCATTTCTGACAGAATCAGGGAGAAGGGAATATTAGGACAACTTCACTAGGAATTATGTGGATACCTAAAAACTGTTTTCTCTCATTTTGATACGACCACAGATAATGCAAATGTCCAAAGTGAAAGGCAGGTATTTAAAAGCTGTATTTAGAAATAAATAGTTTGGGATCTACCAATTTCAGCAACTGCACTGGTTGCTGAAAATATTGAAGCAAAAGAAATTTCATGTCCTAATGAATTACCTTGTGTGTGCATGTTTGTGTGCCCATGTGTGTCCCTTAACGAATACCGTATAAATGCATAGCATGTCCAGTGATGGTCGAAGATACTGAGGAACAGAAATAGAGTGAGGAGATAGCAATAGGAATTAACCTGCACACTTGTCACTGCAATGCCTACCTAAAACCACCCATGTAATGTCAAACTATTTACGGGTCGACAAATACCATCTGACACCTTCAGTTTTTTTCTATGACATTTTATCTCTCTGTTTCCTCCTATTGAGCTTTATTATAACTGAAACCAGTGAAATCAAGATACAAGATTCCAATTTTCAACAGAAATCACCCCTAGAATACATCTTCCAACTCCATCAAAATTTCTCTTTTTATTAAATGGAAATTTCTAAGTCTTTTTGTTTATCTTGTTTTGTTTGACTATACAGCAACTTTGCCCTTTAAACTACACTATCCTCCAAGGATGTCATAATCTCTCTGCCTGAAACATTATTATTTTGCTCTTTTTTTTCCCCATTACCAGGGTTTGAGCTTAGCACTTTGGGCTTGCAGTTACCAGGAAGGCATTGCACCACTGAGATACATCTTGAGCCCCGTTTTACTTTTCTGACTGAAATTTCTCAAAATTGCTGGGATTAAAATTTTTATTATCTACCAATAATTTAAGTGTACTCATTTTATATCCATACAACATATGATGGATGAAACCTTTCTATAATCACAAATTGTTAACATAGAAAGCAACATAACATCAACTTAAGGCAACTAATCTTACCAAATCACTCCACTGGATATCTGTATAAAAGCTAGAGTTTGAGTTCCGTGCATAATTCTCCACAAACAAAACTTAAATGTATCTAAAATCATCTATGTAGTCTTTTCCAGCAAAAGGAACAACTGCTTTTAATGAGAAGCTCATTAAATAGGTTTAGCCACTTGGTTCTCTCTGCAATTTATGGTAATAACAAAACCTGGGCTCATATGATAATTGTATAATTAATGGGCAGGGATAGAATGAATGACTTCAGTGCCGTCTCTATCACTACATCATCTCGAAGAAGTAATGCTCTTTACGTAGCCAGAGAAGGGGAGGAAAGGCACAAACCAAATCCTGTGAGTGGTTCTGTACCATTCTACTTGAGAAGGTGTGTAAGAGGTCTGCTGAAAAGGTGGGGGTGAAGATCCAGGTCAAAAACGATTGCTTTTCAAGACACACTAATAAGTGAAATAAATAGATCAGAGATATGTAAATACCATATCTTTTCTCTGGATGAGAACCTGGAAATGTAAATGAGTCCTAGAATGTATGATAGATTTTTGTAAAATAGGAAATATTCAAAGGGAATGTGGTGGTGGCATGTAATGAGGGGAAAGAATAAATATTATTTGGAGAGAAAAAGAAAGAACATGTATATGGGGGTGGGGGGTTGTGGATGGGTGGGGATACGGGTAAAAATGAGAATTAACCTTGATCATATACTGGGACAAATTCCCCAGTGTTCTGTGTGATTGTGAGCTGTATATAAAATGTACTAATAAATGATTCAATTTGTTGTTAAAAACAGATTGGTTTTGTTCAACACATTTTTTTTTATTTTAAAAACCTACAATCAAATTCTTACATATGAGGCATCAGAACAGTAATAGGCTACTGTTTGTATAAAAAAAATCAGAAAAAGATGACTTTTGCATGTAGCCTGAATTCTAAACTGTTTTACTCTGGGATAGACATCAAGCCTTCCTTTTCAAAAACATTTTGGGAAAGGAGCCAAAATGTATAGCTTTAACTTACAAAACAGACAGCACCCATTTTTAAATCAGACTCTAAAAACTGCTGACAAGAGCTAAACACAAAGGGTAGAGTGCTTGTTTCATGGACGGGGCAACTGGTATATCATTTACTTTAAGTTAGCTTGAGTAAATAATTGGGAAATGGAAATAAGGTTTGAAAACATTTGAGAGTTGACAAAACATGGCTCTGTTGATTTACATGAAAGGAGGAGAAAAGTACCTAGACAATAAACGTCCACAAGTGTAGAGTTCTATAATCAATATAAATGAAGTTTAAGAAAAAAATATCATTTGTCTCTTTTTTCATTCTTATTGAATTAAATATAAATGATTTTTTTTTCACTAGCCAGTTAAGAGCTTAGCTGCTATCATGCAAAATGACTAACTAGAAACACTGAATGAAGTATTCTGGAAATAATCAATCACATCTGGATTGAATAACCTAACGCATATAACGCAGTTCCTCAAGGCTGTGGACATTATAAAGGAGGTAACTGTGTTCCAGTTTTTAGGAAATTTAATCTGAAAGAAAAAGGAATTAAAAATCACTAACTTCAGCTGCTCTTGGAGACAAAGGACTGTTTGATTTGTCCTGTTTGTTACTGCTTCTGCTGAGTGATCCAGACTGCATTCATTGTGAACTCCCCACTGGACTACGAGCTCACTGAGGGCCAAGCTGCCCTACTCAGACCACTGAACACAGTTACGCACAGAATGTGCTCCGATAAATATGCTTTTAAAAATGTGTTAGAAGAGGTTTACACAAACCTGTGATATGGACTTTGACTTACCAGTAGAATGGGGATGCAGCACAAAGTCTTTTCAAATCAAGCAGTTATATACAGTGACTATATGTGACACATATAAAGAAGGCAAATGACTTTTGATAATAAGAACTATAGAGAAAAGCACATTCATAACTTTTTCAATATAGTTCAATAAAATATCATATTTTTTCAAATATATTTAACTATGCCAGGTTATTTCCTATTGTATAGATTTTGCAATTAACCAGAAAGTACTAATAAAGTAATCAGCTATATCATGAAAGTAACCTTAGAAGGAGAAGTTTTATTTTATGTCTTCCAATAAAATTTACCATTTTGCATTCTGACAGTTTATTTAATAAAACATTAATTTGAAGATATCGGAAAAATAGGAATGATTCTTGAAAATATCACATAAAGTAACTGAGTTTGTAATAAGTATTATGTAAAGGCATCTGACTTAATTTTGCAAATTGCTTGAAATTGTAGATGAAGATATTAACAGTTCTTTTATTAAAGGATAAAGTGGTCATAATACCCACGGCAATACACTGATTAAAGCAGGTGCAACGGAAGATAACCCTAAGCTTCATAATTCCTTGGATAATAGATCAGTGATTCACTTTAATGTGCTTATAAAGCAAAATGGAAAATTGGGTCAAATGAGACAGTGAGATGGAGCTGTCTGTACATGACATGGCTTGCCACAGAGACAATCAAAGTGACATTTCTTAACCTAAGTCCCTAGAGATAAGATATTTGCCATCAAATTAGTCAGTTACCTAACCTTTTGGAAAATCTACAACTATGATCAGTAAAAGAAAATTGCATTAAAAATGGGCAATTATGGTATAATTGTAGGGGGCAAGTTTTCTTTCTAATAATAAATTGAAACTCTGCCTTTTCTATAAGTGAGAGATTAGAAAAGAGCAATAATGGTTATTTGCATAAAATAATGTACCTAAGCTAGAGATGTGTGATGGCTGTTCTGGGTAGCTGTGACAAACTTTAACAATCACCAAAGAAAGACTCCTCACAGGGGCATTGTAAGATTGTAATAACTGGTGATGTCAATCATATTTTTGTCAGTTCTTCTGAAATAAAAATATGTATTTTTTTCCCAAAGGAAAACACTGACTTAGCTTTGAAAAGATAGCACTAAAAAAGATATGCCTTTGTAGAATGATCTGTTTCATAAGACTTGCTTTCTTTAGTCTTAGTTGAAGTACATGGGCCTTAAAGGTAAATCAGATTGAAGTAACCAGTTTAAACCTAAATATTAGTGATAGTATCAGATTGCTCATTTGCTTGGCTCTTAGACACAAATGTTGAAGTGATTAGAGATCTCATTTATTGCACATCTTGTTTTGCTGTGTTCAGTGAATCAGATCTTGACCCAAAGTGGGCCTATGCACAGAGAGGGGATAAAGTTGTCCTCCTTCAACCTTCCGTTACAGCTGTGAAGTTAGTTCCTTAGACAGTGAAATTGAAGTCACATTTGCTGCAAACGGAAGCTATCTATATTGAACCTAGAGGCATGAAACCCACTTTCTTCAGAACATAGCCTCCTATTTCCCTGCACTGTCCAGTTGTAACTCTGCCAGAAGTGATGCTCCTCATTTTCAGTCTTTGTTAGTTGTTCTCATATTTGAACCCATATCAGAATCATCTGGAAGGCTTTACCAAGGCATGGATTGATGGTTCCCAACCACAGTCTCTGGTTTAGAAAAGACATGGTAGAAAATCCAAGACTGCATAAATTACATGAGAATCAGAGAATGCTGATTCAAACTTTGAGAAATATTCCTTTCCACATTTTCACTAGAATCTCCTGTCTTTCATTTATGTTTTCTTCACTCATTCTATAATTTATTTATCATTAATTTGTCTGAAAATACAGGCTTGCACGTAATTAGTTGTTATAACTGCGCACTTTGTCAAAGCTGTCTGTCACAGAGCTCAGGGTCTCCTCCGGTTCCAGCTGGTCAGCTCCTTCTTGCTTCCTGAGCCTCCCAATGCCCTGATGCTTTCCTTCTGGCCCGACCTTCTCAGGAGGAAATGCAATTTCAGGATTATTTCTCTGTACAATTATTTACTACTTTCCTTTTATGCTCATGCAATTATAATTTCCATTTACTCAGCTCAGGCGATAGCATTTATGTGGAATGAAGAAAACAATTTACTTAAACTAATATATGCTAATGCTCGAGATCTGGTCTGAGTGTTGACATTTTGGACAAGATGCCTCTGAGCCACACATCAATTTCAAAATCATGACAATATGAAGTGAAAAGTGTCAGAGAACTGGGACATGGTTCTTCCCTCAGTCCTGTGTCACCAGTCACACCCAGCCAACACTGCAGATGATTCATCTAGGTTCACATCAGCGGGCAAATTAATTGGTTGGGGCTACTTGAAATATTTAATAACTTTCTAGAACCTAGGTAAAATGTATGTTTTAAATAATAGGTTGGCATATCCATTTAATCAGTTATTGAAATGTTACAAGCCTTGTGATATAAATCTACCTAAACATTTCTTTATATTGGTATCATTCCATTAGAACATTTATGTTTTATAAGGTGAAAATACTATATCTGTATGTATCTCCTTCAAACTCACATGTTGAAATTTGAGTCCTCAAGATGGCTGCATTAGGAGGTCTTTGAGAGGTGAATTGGTCTGTTGGGAAGTGATTGGGATGAGAGTTCTTATAAAAATTACTCCCTAGAGCTGTCTTGGTGCCTCTAATATGTGAGAACACAGTGAGAAGGGACCATTTTTGAAGCAGGAAATGGATTTTTTGTGGACATTCAATGTTCTAGTATCTTGATCATAGAAATCCCAGCCTCCAGAAATGTGAAAAATAAATTTCTGTTATTACAGAAATTCTGGCTAATGGAATATCTTGTAGGAGCCCAAGTGGACTAAGATAAGACACCTGGGTTTCAGAGAATGACCATGTTCCCTTGGGAGACCCCTTCAAGGAAGCTGAGAAACGGGAGGTACCAAAGACCAATAACAGCTGAGGCTCAGTCAGAGGATGTCATCAGTAGGACAGGTTCTCAGCAAGCAGTGCAAGCACAAAACCCATTGGTTAAAGGGAGATAGTCATGACAATTACATAAGATGACAACACTAGTCAAGAAGAGCAAGAAAGAAAGCTAAACACTATATAGTCAATAAACAATCAGGAGTAGGAAGAAAGAGAATTGAGAGTTCAGTGACAGCAGACACAGTCTAGAGGGGTCAGTGATTTAGAGCTGTCCCTGCCCCCACATCCTCCTTTATTTCACCTATTTATCTTTCTTTCTTCTTTTTAACATTTTTACTCATAAGATTTCATTCATCTTTTAGAAAATGCTTTGCATTTTATTGTACTTTATTTTGCCTCTGCCACTTACCAGCTCTGCCTACTCATTTGACAGCTGTACCTAATGTCTCAACAGTAAAAAATAACACTGTTCATATATCTAGTTCATGGCAAAATTTAAAAATCTGATTTACACACACACACACACACACACACACACACGCACACACACCGCGGCATTTTTCCTACAGTTGGGCGTTATTTGCCTCCAAAATAAGAGCTTGGGCAAGTAACTAAAGGCCCCTCTGGGTCTCACTTTCATCACTTAGCAAATAACTGGATTTCCACCTCTGAAGCTAAGAATATGCTATTCTTTAGTCCTTACTGAAACAACGTTTCATAACTTGCGCACACACACACACACACACAAACTTTGGTTGTAATAAAAGCTTTTATCTTCTGCTAACTGCCTAGTGCTCTATAAATGTTTGTTTTTGGTCCTAGCTCTTGGAGCAATTTCTTTTACAAGTGATTAGTTCAGTATGAACTGGGAATATTATAAACAGAACCAAACATGCAGGCGGTATATGAAAAACTTTCATGGTAAAATTCCACAGAATTTATTTAGTCCATTTACATTCTCCTGCTGAAGCTTATAAAGCAAGATTGGAAAGGCAGATTTTCATATTTCCTCAGGCAGAGGTCAGAAGGAATTTTCAGAGGGAACTTGAAACTCAGGCAAAAATCCAAACACATAAAAGTACAGCCATTTTAAAACTAGTAAAAATGAACTGTTACTCAGTATAGCAGATGGCAATATTTTATGAACCATTTTGTAACATTATAGAACTCCCTGCATGTACTAAAATTCGGCTTCATGAATACCATTAAAAAACTATATTGCTTTTGTACATGGTACTTGAAGGGGTATGATATTTTGTTAACCTAAAAAGAATTTGTTAAGATGTAAAAGAATTTCATGATGTCTACAAAGACTGGTGAGAACCACATCTTGACAACATAGCTGACACTATTTTTCAGCACTATAAAGACATCATATTATTGAAGTAATTAAGTCTCTGGTATGTGGACATTTTCTGGTGAAAACATTTTTTTTTTGAGACAGGGTCTCACTTTGTACTTCAGGCTGGCCCTGAGCTCACTATGTAGCCCAGGCAAGCCTTGAACTCAGCAATCCTCCTGTCTATGCCTCCCAAGTGATAGGATTACAGGTGTGAGCCACCATGTCCAGCTCGTGAAAACATTTTAAAGCAAAGTTAGATCAATTTTTGTTCTAAGACCCAACTTTCATGTACATTTTACTAATTTGTACTGACCCCTAAGTGATTGCTAGAGAGGATTCATTTGCTGCATATTGCCAGTGCACTTGGAAATATCCACCACTTATGTGAGGGCTAAAAAACGTACACAGGGGCTGGGATATCTTTTCAGTAGAGTGTAACATCAGTGAGAGACCAGAAGTGCTAAGTGGTGATACAATACTTAGGGATGTTCCTTCTTTAGTTTGTGATAAATAAGATGGAAAAAAAAGATGGAAGGATCATGCAAAAATATTTTTAAAGGCTTTGCATATTTTACTTAATAGTGGGATAATATATTATCAAGAAGTTATATTTCCTTAAACTGAATGTAGTAGGTGACCACGAATAACTAGAATTAGGACCTAGAAGATTTGGAGAGTGCAGGTAAATCTGACCAGGAGAAGATATAAATCTAAAAATAAAATTAAGCATATGTTCTTAAAATTAAGGAAAAATACATTTGTTTCAATATTTTAGATGGATTAGTTCATGAGGATTATTAGAAGTACAGTGGGTTTCTGTCTTTCAATGTTCCAAACATGAATTTTGGTCCTTCCCTGTATAATTGGTTTCATTTACCTTATCTAAATATTTTGTTGTGAGACTTTGCGAGAGTTACTTTTATAACCAATTTCTGATGTATTGAACATTGTTTCCTAAGATACACATAGCAGAGGGTGCTATTGTTAAAAAGATAAATTGTTATTTCCTGGTTAATCATTTGGAATGGATGATACTTGTTCTTCTTACTAAATGCCAGGTTGATCAGAGAAAACAATGCTGTTTTAACTCCTTGTTTAACTGTATATCAAAAAGAATGTTATCTACCATTACTTTTATTGCCATTGCTTAGTATTTGTGATATGAGAACAGTAATAAAATAATTTCCTATTATCAAGAGCTCATTGTACAGCTCTGAAAATAAGATCATGAATAAATATTGTAGTTTATTTGCATAGACACTACCAGGAAGTAGGCATGATTACTTGCATCTCATAACTGAGGCTGACAAGTTTATTAATGTCATTTGTATTAAGGCATGAGACCCAAATTTGAACCCATAACTGTCTGACTGTCTGACAATATTTTATGTATTTTGATGATATAATTTGAGCTGCCTCATTATACAAAGCTAGTAGACACCATTCATCTGCATTAGATGCTTCAGGGAACCCCTGGGGTTTGCTACTTCCTAAAATACAATACAAAATCATTTTTGAAGAACCTACATTACAACAGGTGTAACAAAACCTCTTTTGGTAAATGCACCATTGGGAGTGTGGCTCTCTGATGCATCAGGTCATTTTCAAAGTTGATTGTACAGTAGTGCAGCCATCCCATGAGTCCTTTGTTCAACAGGAACGTGCTTGTAATTTCATGCCAACAATTTCAGAAAAGGCCACACTGCTCTGGGGTCCAAAGTGGATCAAGGAAGGAAAATAGTAAAGGTTGAATTTTATCTACAAATTTATTCAAATGAGCAACAGTCCAACCCTATACATTTTCCAATAAACCATTAGCAATGCCACTAAGTGCCAAGTATAAAGAGGTGTTGTTTGTCATATCACGGAAGAGGAAGGTAGAAGGAAGGAGCTACATATGTGACAGAGTTCTTACCCTTAGTTATCAGTAACACATTTGTGAAAACCTGAAATAAGGGAGAATCAATTTGAGTACAGCTCAACCACTCACAATTATGCTGTAAACAATTACTTTGGTGCTAATAATCTCCAGCGTAGGTGAGGAACAAGGGAAAGTACAATATAAGGGAATAGCTTCTTGAGATACAAAGACAACATGAAAGAAATGATGATCTTAAGATAAGAAGGCCAATGAATAAAGTGGGAGGATTTTCTCTTGGTTTCTCTCATGTGATTAATAAAATTTTGGTATTTCTCAATCAAATAGTGATTCTTTTAGGTGACACTATGTATATCACTGTAATGAAATATTTCTTTAACTGTTTGATAGAGGTTATTTAATTTTTAAAGAATATACAGCATTTTTGATAAGTTGTAAGGAAAAGTATTTATTAAGACACTATTTTAAAAAGGTCAGTGTTCAAACTTATGTAATCCTCAGTTCATTCCTCACCACAAAGACTACTTTGAAGTTAAAGTAGAAAAGCAGCATTTTTAAGAAAAAAAAGAAAGAATTACTAGAGTAATCCTTTCAAATACAAGTCAGATAGTGTCAGCCTTTATTTTGAAATGTGGCTTTCCATGCTACTCAGAACAAAATCCAATATCCTCTGATGGTTGCGAGTAAAACCGGTCAGTACCTCTGTTGTCCTCAGTGGCTTCCTCTGCTTTGCATGCATTCAAATTGGACTGAAGTCCATCCTTCCGTCCTTCTGTCCTTCCTTCCTTTCTCTGAACAATCCAAGCACATCCTTACTTCAGAGCTTTGAAGTCACTGTTCCTTCTGCTTTAAATTATTTCCCCTTAGACAGTTTATGCTTCACTCTTATTCCTCCACTTTACCAAGGACAGTGTGGTCCTCAGCATCCTCTGTAAGCTAATACCTCCCTTCACTCTATTTCTGTATGCTGCATGAGAGATTAGCCTTTGTTTCTAAACAGTATTCTTCAGATTCCTATCTCAGTGGACAACCTATTCTCCATCCCTTTTTCTTTGCAGCGTGCTGCTAGAAGAGCTTTCAAAGCACAGTATTATTGGGCTTGATCTCTGACACTCTGAGATTATAATGTGAAGGACATAACCATAGCTTCAGGATTCCAAGTGGAAAATAGAAATGTGGAGCACGGCATCCCAGACCAATTATCTCAGTTGAGTCCAACCAAATATAGTTAACCACCAATCTGTGACTGCCTGAATTAGCCCAGTTGAAATTTGCAGAGCTGCTCAGTTCAAACCTCAGCTAATCTCCCAATGATTCAAAGACCTTTGACCTAAATTAATTATTGCTGTGAATACTGCTGAAAGAATTGAGTGATGCTTGTGAATACTTATGTGTCCTGATTTTTAGGGTATATTCACTGTCTCACATGCTATATATTTATAGATTAATTTATATACAGGGCCACAGTCCTTTGATATATACTACCTGAGAAGAGGGACTTTTTATGGTCATTACTTATTGTTACTTCTCACCATGAATTAGAATGGTACCAGAAAGTAGCAACTTGAAAAGCATACTGTTGTATAAATATAATTAATGTAATTAACGAGGTACTGTGTATTATTTAATTATATAAATATATTTAAATATATATATATATATATATATATATATATATATAGAGTACTGTGTATTATTTGCATTATCTGAAATGTATAGGATCACAGGCTTTGTGGACTAAGTGGAAATGGTCTATGTCCTCAAAGAAATTTTAATCTAAATAGTTTACTAGTGTAAAAAATAACCTCTGATCAAGATCTAGAACCTTACAGTTACAATACTTATAATCTTTTCCTCAGTAGAATCAACAAAACTAAAATGCACTCATCAGAAAGAATATCATCACTGCTGGGCATGGTGGCTCACACCTGTAATACCAGCACTTAGGAGGCAGAAGCAGGAGGACTGGTGAGCTTGAGTCTTGCATAGGCTACATAGTGAGTTCAGGGTCAGCCTGAACTACAAAGCAAGACCCTGTCTCAAATATCTATCATCTATCTATCTATCTATCTATCTATCTATCTATCTATCTATCTATCTATCATCTCTATCATCTATAATCTATCTATCTATATCTATCATCTATCACCTGTCTATCTATGTATCCATTTATCTATCTGTCACTTATGGAATTTGCTATAAAATGACATGAAACTAATTCTCTTTTTCATCACTTTATGAAAGCAACCTATAATATACAATATTGCCCTAACATAATATTTATAATTTTACTATGTCTTTGTTTATTCCTTCCATAACTTAGTGAATGTAAACCTTTATAATTTCCTCACTTCTTATTCTTTATCAATTACCATTAAATAGCTATTCTTTGTAAAACACTATATTTGAGGTAGAGAGACATGTAAGGAGTTCCTGGTGCAATTCTTCAGATTGAGAAAAATAAATCATTCTTGTAGAAAGATATCATGTAGAAAGATATCTACCCTTCAAACAGAATAGGCACTTTTGCTACTAAGTATGACCATCCGTATCTCATTCTAACATGTTTCTACAACTCGACTTTTTGTAAATCACCTGCCCCATGAAAAGTTTAACATTTCCTAAGTATGTCACTCTTTCTCACCTTTCTCTTGTGTGTGACATTTGTCTTCAATTAGAAAAAATATTATAATTTTATAAAATCATATTCCTTAGGATTCATACTATCTATATGTTACTGTTTACTCAATTTTATGGTATTTATGATTGTATTTGTATGTGTCTACACTAAATGTTGTATAAATATAAATTTCTGGCTTTTTGTTTTAGTCTATCACAAGGAGTGTTGACCTCAGTATCACAAATCATTCAAGAAAAAATACAATTTCTAAATGCAGAAAGTGAACCTATATTTATTGCTAAAAGGTAGATACTCAGAAAATATCTGTTGAAACTAAGGAATTACATAATCATGTGGAAGAGAATTCATAAACTGTCAAAATGAATTGTATGAGGTAAACACTGTTTCACTGACACAGAGAAAAGTGGCTTGTGCTGCATTGTAGCTCGCAGTCACACCTAAGAAGACACAGGATGTCGGTGAGGCCTGGCAGTCTGATGGGTGGACAGAGTTAGGACAGAAGTAGCCAAAACAGTTACTCTATGAGAAGAAAACAACTGGAAATGACGAGGTCTGGTATGAGTTTTGAGGGTGTGTGGGAGTCAGTGCAGATAGAGCAAACATGGTGATGTATTTCCTTTGGAGCAAGTTGTTTTCATCTGAAAATCAGCCGACTTTGTCCATTATAAAATCTTGTGAAGCACTCTTTATTAGTGAAATTACGTAGAAATTCAGTTTTGAATGTGTAGACACCAGGGATAGTCTTCTGAAAATTTTGTTTGTCTTTCTTATTTTTTTTTTCAAAACCTGACAGCATTGATCACCTGTGTCTATTCAGCATTTTTTTCATGAGACTGACATACTGTCCCAGGGCTCACATCTATCAACATCTCTCTGATTTATTGGCTTAATAACAGGAAATCATTGGGTAGCTCAGCTCTATTTTGTTTGAACGCTGACCTGTGACCTTAATCTGGAGCCTTTCAAGCTTCTTTGTTTTTTCATATCAGACCAATTAAATTGAAGCATTGTGAAGAGATTAGATGACAAAAATGTCATATTTAAGCATTCAATTTTCTTTGTAGTAGTTAAAAATAAGAGTAATTGTATTGAAAAAATAATCATACATTACTTCAATACTATAGTTATTAAAGCAATTGACTTTGTTACCTAGTAGTGATTTTTAAAAATTTACCTAGAGAAAGTTATAATTCTAATTTTTACTCATTAACATATTGTATAAGAAAACAAAATGTCAATTGCATAGGCATAGTTTTTTCAAATTCTACTCATCTATTCCTCAGAATAAGACATTTTATAGTTAATCCACTGCCAACTCCATAAATATATCTGTGCTAGAAACTTCTATAGACTATTAAATTTATAAAAAGAAAAATAACTAGGCATCTTTATGCAGTATGTAATAATTTACTGATTTCCTTTTATATAAAATTAAATATAAAATAATCATTGCCAAATTATAAATATTTGTCATTTTATTGTCAGTGGGAAGTACTGCTATATGTTATGAAAAAGGCCACACACAGGTGTGCACACACACACACACACACACACACTTGCATATACGCATTACAAGCACACATTGTATCAAGCCAGAGGAAAGTATCATATTTTCAGACACTTTACATTATTAGGAACTAATGTGGTATGTTAATTAAAATATGTGCTTTAAGAATTTTGAAAAGAAAAGATCTTCTAGTTTGCAAATAAGAGCAAAACCATGTGAGGAATCACAGGTTTTAGTTAGGAACATAACCCCAGAATACCCTTCCTATCAGGCAGCCAAGGGATTGTGTTGCAGATGGTTATCAGACTTCCCTCATATTTCATGTGTAATTCTCAACCTATCGTTGAACACTTCAGAAGATATATGAACTCTTGTAATGAAGTGATACATATGATGAGAAAAACTGGAAATGAAATAATCTAGAATCAGCTTTAAAAATGTGTGTGGTCAGGGCTGGGGGTTTAGCTCAAGTGGTACCACGCCAACGTTGGCTGCACAAGGGCCTGAGTTCAATCCCCAGTACTGAAAAAAAAAAATGTGTGTGGCCTTTAAGTAAAATATATTCATCTCTCTACCCAGTCATTCCAAAAGGACTGATTAGTTGCCATACTTATGTGACATATTCATATAAAATTGACTAATAAGTGGATGCTCACCTGACCTAACAAGTGAAAAGCATTCACCACGGGTGTTCACAAGTGGGAGGCATTTATAGTGACTTTCTATAAAGGAAAAGCATTTCATTATTTATATCTTAAAGAATAGTTAAACTTAAGGGGAGAAACCAGTGAACAAAACATAAACATTAAGCATCTTTCTGGAAAGCTAGTAAGAATACATGATAACATACAATTACAATTATTACACTTGGGAAATTGAATTAAGTGAGAAAAGTGAATGTATAAGTAAATGGGTTAAAATAGAGGTCAGAAGTTAAGACAAGCTATAGGGCAAAGCAACAATAGGAAGCACCATTGATGTATGTTATAGGGCACTATTGATATAGTACGAATTAGTCTCAAAAGATAGACTCAAATGAGGCATACCTCTCAGTACCCTATTCTTCTGTAATAGTTTCTTTTGTTATATTCATGAATAATTTTTAACCAAAAAAGCTCAGTGAAAGTCGTAACATGTCTCTCCTAAGCTGGAATTATAAAGAAGAACTGACTTCTACACAATTTTCCCAGAATTCTGTCTGTTTTTATGCTTCTTCTTAGAACACAAGAACAATGTCATTACAAAGAGCCTGTCCTAAGTCTGGACATGTTGGGGTGCATCGTTTGCTGGAGTCTTTGGAAGACTGTGATTCCAGCTGACTCTGTCTTCCACTTCATAAAGGAATACAAATAAGAACTGACTAAAAGATTTTGTCAGTTTTCACGACAATGAGAACTTAAAGTCATAAATCTATTCTTAATATCTCAAAGTTTTGGAGAAATTTGGTACGCATTAATTAAGCATTGACCTGTTTATAAAGATTTTAAATCTGAACTACATTTTAGAAAAATCTCCTCTGTTGTGGTAGCAATGATTAAAAAAAAGATAAGGGCTTCAAAAACGGCCATACTACATTTCACAGGTACTTAGACGAGTATGATGAACACTTGAACATGAAACCGTGGAAGGTAACATATCTAAGGGAAAATGTTTAAATAATCAGTAAAATCCAATTCCTTTCAAACTGCAGTCTTTATAATCCTTTCATTTACTCATTCAGCCAACGGATGCACATTCAGCCATGGTGTTTGTGAGAAATATTTGCACTACTGAATAGGGAGCTGTGTTGTTTTCCAGGTATACTGAAACTTGCTCAGAACTGTTTATTATTATTATTATTATTATTATTATTATTATTATTATTATTATTATTTATTTTTGCTTTTTGAGACAGGGTCTCGCTTTGTAGTTCAGACTGGCCCTGAGCTCACCATGGAGCCCAGGCAAGCCGCCACGAACTCAGCAATCCTCCTGTCTCTGCCTCCCGAGTGCTGGGATGACAGGCGTGAGCCACCCACCATGCCCGGCATTGTGGTATGCGGTGTTGATTGCTGGTGGGCGTGTCTCCACGCCCAGCATTATATGTGGTTACCGGGGATCGAACTCAGGTCCTTGCGCTTGCAAGGCAGGCGCCGGAACCACTGAGCTAACCCTCCGGCCCAGAACTGTTTATTATTTTGAAAAATATTATCACCATGTCTGTAACTATGATTACTTATTTTCTAAAGGAACATATTGATATAAACAAACAGTATTAAATTTTTATTTTATTATATTAATGATGATAGGACTGTATCGTAGTGAATACAGTGGCTGATAGGGCACTGAAGAAGGTCCTTGGATATCCAAAGACTAGTTGTGACATAAGGGCCCCAAAATTCTGCATGATAAATTTCAGAGTTGGCAAAATGACGTCAGTGCTGCATTCCAGAAATGGAGCATGCTGAAAGACAGCCAGAGCCTTCTAACAGGAAACATAGGGTCACTAAAATGTGCACTTCGGAAGCACATACAAAAAACAACACAAGGGATATTATTTACTATCAGATTGGTAGAATTTATGAACAACAAGTCTCCTGTGCAACACTGTACATTCACATTATTTTTCTCTTGAAATTAGCATGCATGAAAAATCATTCCTATAATTCTTCTACTGAATAAAACAATGAATGGCATACATGTGATATTGGAAAGCTTACACATTTTGAGTGATTACACAGAGTATTCTGAAAGTACCCTACACTACTTGTTACAAGATTAATGTAGGCTTTGCCTCAACTGAAATTAGTAATTAATTTAATTTATTAAAAGATGGAAAAAAGATAAACACAGATATTTTCATCTTCCTGACAATAAATAAACTTATAAATGGTTGGAGGAAATATTATTTTCTTCCAGACTAAGATAAAGATACCTGATATCATACATGGGTATTGATATGTATTTTCAAAGCAATTAAATGTTTCAGTGTTGTTATTCTTAAGTATTTTGCTTCAATAATTTTTAGAAAACATTTTAAAATATATTTAAATCACTTTCATTGGTATTAGGATGAAGGGGACCTAGAGAGTGAAACGAAAACACATGTGGTAGAAATAAAGGATGCTTTTTTTGGTCAAACTAAAAGCACATTTTGTGTAGTAAAACAAGAACCATTAAAATGGCCAGATTAAAACAGTCCTTAGTTAAGCAGTAGGCTCTGTAATACTTGAAGGCTGAGAGGGTGGCAGTGATGCACCAGCAGTATATCTTTATCATAATGGATACCCCCAAAAATGACTAAAAATGTGCTATTATCCCGCAATTATATTAAAAAGCTAGCCTTTTCAACTGAAAAATATTGGGACTATTACTTTCTTTAGCACACAATTAAAATCAGAGACATTTATCTGTACCCAAGATTCAGTTATTTACATGTAGATTATCCACTTTGTGTATGACCTAATGCAAGTTTAAAGTTTCACATAAATTCTTGGCTATCACCCATCATTTTTCATAATTACCTAATAGCTAAATAATAAATCAATATCTCAATAAAGCAAAATAGAAATGGGCAGAGGGTGTAAAATGCTTTCTGTTTAATTCCACAAGTGCATTCTCACCCCAGAGTATCCTGTTTTTATTATTCACTACTGAATTTTGTAATATGCACAGTATATCTTTTGTAATTGTAAACAAGAGACAGAGAGAGAACGTCTATGGTTTGGCCATGTGGGCCTGATCCTTGAGGTTTTTTTTTTTTTCTCTTTCTCTTTTTAAATATAGTTACTTATTTTGAATCTTTATTGGTACATTGTATATATACAACATGATCACACTCAATATTTAGAATTTGTACCAGCATATGACACAATTTAATTGTTCTTTTTAAAGTGCTGATGACAGAAAACACGGGAAAGGTTGTGAGGTCAGCCAAGTATCTCTAGAGCAGAGGTAGTACCTTTGATACTTCCCAGACTTCACAAACCATTCATCCAGCCACAGCTTGTAGTACATCAATAACAATAGATGGGAAAGAAATGTATGCTAAAAATCTTTCAACCTGCCCTTAAGGAAGTGACACTCAAAAACCTGGAAAATTACAAATCTAAATGTGGAAAGACCCCAGAATGTGAAAAGCAGTTGAAATACACACAAGGACCTTCCCTTACTCCTATCAATGCCGTCTTTTCAATCACCATTTTTTTCCTCCCTTTTCCACTGCCTCTCGCTCTACCATATCCGCAATGAGACATTTCTGTCCTTTTAGTCACTGGTAGCGTTAACAGAAACGTAAGATGAGATGGCTTAACCAAGAGTTAAAGTGAGTTGTTTTTTATTGAGGGGCTGCTTCCACCAGAGGACATCTCTACTGAGTTGAAAATTGCACTTTTTGCCATTTCGTTTCCCTTGCCTGTGGCTAAATGCAGATAACTGTATTGAAAGGGGTGGTCAGCGGGGATGACCGTGGAGATCCAGAAATTTGCAGAGAGCGCATGGGAGAGTGTGCCCAAGACTTTGGCTTAAATAACATGGCCTAAATAACATGTATTTAATTAGGAATAGCAGCAAGTACAGAGCAGCTGGAGGAAAGGAGCTAAGTTCTTTGACTCCAGAAAAATAAAGGTCTGGGTTATGGATGATGCCTTTCCCCAGGATTAGTCTCCAGATCACCAGAACGAATGGCGATGGCTCCAAGGATTCTAGAATGAATGATGGAGGTGAGAGGTAATGAATTTAATTATGAACCTAGCTACAGCAGGACCATTGTAGCTTCTTTGATAAAGTCTTTTTCGAAGACTGACAATCAGTACTACATATAGAAATTTAAAATATACTTTGCTTTTAAAGAAGATGGCATGATCTCTTATTCCTGTATGATATCTGAATACCATAAACATACACATGAGTGAATCTGAGTAACAGTGTCCACCCATGTGCTGAGTTAACCATGATATTTAGCCTTGGCCTTGGGCTTCATTTCCTTTTAATGATATTTCAAGTGAATCTGTCTTGGCAATGAGCCATACTATCCCCTGTTAATCAGTCTTCAGTCATAGCCCTACCATCCAAAAAATAAAAAATAAAAATAAAAGAAAAGATGAGGTATGAGGTATGATGGGTACTGGTGACATTGAACCTGAAGATTCTGGAAACAGATCTTAATTATCTAATTGGTTTCACATTATTCCTTCATCATACAGTATCTAGCAGTAATGTATAGATGGATTAAAGGCTGAAAGGTAAAAATGAAGTTTTAAAAATTTTGAAAAAATACAAAAATATCAAGGAATTGAACAGAGGAGAAATTCTTTTAGAAGGTAGTTTATCAAAAGGTATTATTTAATTGAGCTTGGAAGTTATCTTAAAATATTTTGGAATAGTTCCTTCACACAATTTTAAATATCCATAGACAGTAGTGAAATTTACCAATGATATTTTAAGACTAGCTACCGGTACATAAAAGAAAATTTATATGATAAATAATTTGAAGCTATTGTTTCAAATCTCAAGTCTTTATTTTTAAAAACATTTTCCTCCCTGTGCCCTGTGGTATTTTTGTACCAGCGCCAGTTTCTTAGGAGCTTTTCTGTTTAAAAATAACTACAAAAAGAGCAAATCTCTTATGTTAGTATTGAAAGGACCACATTCAATCCCTCCAGATTTTTCTCTTGTTTATTTAATCCTCTTCCAGATCCTCACAGTCACAACCAGTAACTTCAGTCACATCAAGACTCCTGAGCATTCACATCATATCCATTCTTTATTATGACTCAAGATGTAACCCACATAGTTTTTCTTTGTTTTCCTGCTTTAGCTGAAGGCACTTGGAATTTTTCAAAGTGACTTTTTGAAGAATACTAGAGGAAATCAGAAGTGTATATATAAAAATTACTTTGCTTATTGTTCAGTGATGCTCATGTCCCTGACATTTATCACAATTATATGGATTCACTTTGTTTCTTCTTAGTCTATTTTGTTTTATGGGTCAACTTATTTAGCCATCAACAACTACTATACTCATAATGATTCGAGTTTAATATATTTTTGTATTTTTTTTGCTAATTACAGCTTCACAACAGATCACTCCAGAATTTAGTCATTTAAAATGACAATAAACATTTGTAACCTTCAAATTCTATGGGAGGGGCAGGCATTTCACAGTGGCAGCACAATTCTGCAGTCTGGGCCCAGCATCACTGGAGAGGTCATCTGGACATTACATTGACTAACTGAATATTTGCCATCAGTGTCACTTCTTCATGTAACTAGCAAGTCCGTATCCACTGTTGGTGGACAGTCACCCTTCCTCGCCATGTGGGTCACTTCAGATGAATTCTTGAGTGTCCGTGAAACTTTTCAGCTAGTTCCACCCTGTGTGAGCAATGAAGGAAGACATCTAAAACAACCTGGACTTTCATTGGCCTCTGCTTGGGGGACACAAAGCATCACTTCTTTGTTTTCTATCCATTAGAGAGAATCACTAACTCTGATCTTCATAAGGATTTTCATATTTTCCACAGTATGCATCACAAACTCCTAAGTGTCTTCATATTTAGATGTTATAGGATTAATGATTCATCTTGATAGGTTTTCCAATGTTTTATTATTTGTTCATAATTAGATTCGCTCCATTACCTTTACTGTTTTCTGACAAGTTTTTGTAAGTTAAGCAGCAGGGAAATTTATCCGTTATATCTTTGTCACAAAATATTTGTTAGCATTTCTGAAAATGTAAATAATTTACTGTCTATAAAATAATGTCACACCTAAAATCACTAGAATAAGACCCAAAACAATGAATAATATAAGAGAATATACTTTTGGGAAAAGGACAGATATCTTTTATAACCTTTCTCCTTCTTTTTAATACTCATTACAGTCATATTACAAAATGGTTTGATCTGTTTATTTATACATTTGTCTCTCATTTATTAAATTAGATATTTATAGGAAATATTATATGCCTACATTGTAGATGAGAAAACAGAAACTTAATCATCTGTAGCTATAGCAACCTTTGAAATAAAACTATGAAGTGGGAACAAGCTAATAGGCCCACACTTTTTCATTATCAGTTCTTCACTTAGTAAGCATAAGATAAATTCCAGGCATGTTGAGTATCTGTAACACTTATTAAACAACAGAATAATCTATGGGAGTCATATTTTATGTATAATATTGTTCATTAATGATTTTATACACTATTTCCTACTAATTTCCTTCATAATATCAATAGCATGTAGTAGGAAAGCAAGCAGTTGCAATTTGATACTGGTAAAATTGTGTAATGAATTGTTGAACCAGATAAGTCTGTAAAAGTTCTTATAACCTTTATAGAAAAGGATGTTAATCATTTATAAATTTTTCTTATATATGCCTTCAAAATGGTTTTATATAAACCAACTCCTGTAAATAACACATTAACAAAAAGGGTACAAAGACATGTGGATGTATAGGTAGATGTACTTAAATAAATTCCTTTAATCTTTATACTTTTACTTCCTGATAAATGTTACATCATCTCAACAAGATAATTATAACAAATTGAATTTATCTATTTACACTGAATTGAGCTATTTATATATAACCATCCTTTTCCATACTGTGTCACAACATAGGACACATGGTGGAAAGAGGTCCAAATGAACTGAACACAGAAGAGCAAACAAAAAGTATTGTTTTAATCATGTATGATAATGTACTTAGATGTAAATTTAGGAATATCTAGAAATTTGAGCTCCAAGAAAAGATCATTTAATTTCTCTAATAAATGATGTATAGAACACCAGCTCCATTTCATGACTCTTACTTATTCTTCATCATTCTGTCATAACTGAGCAAAACTGCAATCTTTTACAAGCTATATGAAAATGCATATGACTTGAGGTGTCTATGATTATAGGATAACTAGCAACTAAGAAATTTGACCTCTTCTGCCTTTAAAAGCATATTCTCAAGAGACTTAGTCCATGCTCTGAGCCATGAAAAATCATTGTCTTTTGCTTTCTCTTCACTCAATTTATTAATTTCATTAAGTTTGAAATACTGAATTTTTAGAGTAATGCTTATAATTCAGTAGCACATACAAGTGGAATAAATCATGATTGTACCTGTAACTAAATAATAAGAAAATATGAACAGAAAAATATCAGTAAATGTCAACCTTTCTATTAGAACTAGATTGAATACTACAAAAGTGAACTTATTTTAACTGAAATTATGTCTTTCAGTTCAATATTTGCCTATCACCTTATGAATAGGATAATTTTGACATATTTGGTAAGACTATAATGCTCATTATTGGGCATTATTTTATTTACTGAATCACACATGTAAAAAACATATCAAACAGCACTGATATCTGTCAATGTACTACAAATGCTTATAAACTTGCATATACTTTAAACGTTTAAACATGGTAATGAGACATTTATTGTCTGATTACTGATGCAAATAAATTTCAGCCTTCTTGTATATTCATAGTGTCAAATTGAAAAAAAAATATGATTCTGAGACTTCATTCTTCCCATGCATAATGAATGATGTCGCTGTCAGCAATCAATCCAAAATAGCACTGGAATAATGTACACCAAAGACAGACATGATGTGAAGACAAATAAAAACCAATGTTCATTTCTGTAATGAACTTTAAGTTAGCATGGACACTAGCACATTAGAACTAGAACACTTCTGTCTATGTTCTTCCCATGTGTTTTTCTTTTACTTTCTTTTCTCTTGTCACTAAAAGGAATTAGTTAATAAATGTACAGGCATCCTAAATCTCCTTGTAGGAGTATCAAAATGCAAACTTTTCAAAGTGATTACTGAGGAAGAAAGATAACAAACCTTATCTAATTTTTAAATTTTGTAATTACTAAACCAATTGAAAATATACAGGAAAATTAATTTTGAATTACTAACTCTGCACATAGGTTCAAGAGTTAAATCTTGGGTCAAATAAAATACACAGTATGCTTGTATTTAAAAACCAGTTACATAAAAAATAACTAATAGCATAAAATCATCAATTTCACTGAATGACAGAAACATCTACTAATATATGAGTAAACATAAATAACATGTTTCTCAGGTATGTTTATTCACTGCAGCACCTTAATTTTTGTACTACTTAATCCTGCACTTTCACTGAATAAGGTTAGACATATAATGAATTTGTCTTAGAGCCAGGCTATTTCTTGTTATTTGTATAAAGTGTCAAAATTAGATAGGAGTAATTATCTGCCATAGTTCTTCAAAATATTAAGCAATAAAATGCCATGTGATATCTTCCAAAAGCACTGCATGGTGAAATTACCTTGTAGATTTTTGCATAGCATCTCTTTCTTAAGTCACAACATATCACAGATTAAAGAAAACGTATTTCTTTTACTCCCTTTTTTTTTTCCTTTTTCTTTTTGACCTGTTCAGTATTAAGTCCAGGTCCTGTGGCAAGCTAGGCTCTCCCGAGCTACAGAGAGCCCTCATCTTTCTTTCTGTAGCAAACATTACAATCTTACAAATGAATACACTAAGGCAACGCCTCTGTTCACAAATCCCTCTGTTCCTAGACAGATACATTATGCATAATTTTGCTTCTATCTCAGAATTCCTCAGAGGAACACAAATGTGGCCATTCCTTTCCGGAATCTGGAATCAAATTTGTGACCTGAAGAATCATTTTTGAGTATATTTTGCCTGAGATAAGTCATTGACAGATTCTTAGTTTCGTTTTTAAATTAGTGGTTGGAGATATAATTTCGTCAACATGAATTAGACAGAAGTTTGACGATTTCCCTGTTTTATAAATTACTTGAACAAAACAAATATATACCACTTCCATTTGTACCTATGGATATATAGCACATAACCATGGCACTTAAAGATTCTGGGTCAATTCTTAAGTGGTTGATCATTTCTTATTATAGTAATAAACAAGTTCTGCTGTCTTTTGATAATTATAGGGTAATGTTTTCTGAGTATCAGCCACCATGCTAAATGTTTGAGTATTCCATTTACTAAAATTCTTGCAGTGGAGAATTCTAAGAAAGGGTGATCTCATTAAACAGTAAAAAGAGAGAGGATTGTTCAAGTCGAGCAGTCGAGCAAGAGCAGCACTTGCATTCACTTCCTTCCCTTCCCACTGCCACGCTCTCCTAATCTCCAGCTCCTTTCGCCTGGCAAAGTCTACTGTCTCCGATGCCATCGTTCGCCACCTGTTCCAACACCAGATAGGGCAACCAACACTGTTCACGCTTTCCCTGCCACAAGTGAACTTCCTCGCTTTTCTGATTTGACAGAATTTTATTCCTTTTTCTCTGCACAACGTTTCAACCCGAAAGCTTTTGCAAACTAACAATTATCCAAAATCTTTGCCACTCTCCCCCTAGCCCACCTTATTTGCTTTCTCTCCATTACGTTCTGTGTCCCTGATAGTAGTGGGAATGAAGAGGACAGAACGGGATTGACAGAACGTGGGTTCTGGTAACTATTAAATACAGGTTTCGCGACCAGGTGATGGATGAGACAATGGATTAACAGATGAATAAGGATAGCCAAATTTGTTGGAAAAGATTTCCCCTGCATCATTTTTATTTTCTTTGTAGAAATGCACATACACGAGTTCCATGCAGGAAGATGGGCTCTGACCCAAGCATCAGGAGAGAGCACATAGCCTTCAAGGGTCCCACAGCTCCACGTACATTTCGTTACCTCTATGCACCCCTCTGCGTCTGCAAAGTAGAGCAAATTCTACTTTGAATTAATGTATCAGTTCCATTCACTGTTTGAGCTGTAATTGAAGAGCTGCTTTCTAACAGGTAATGCATTAAATACTAACTACTAAACCAACTGTCACAAAACGTTTGTAATGAAAATGTTCTAACTGAAAGACTGGTTAACTTTTATGACTAGAAATTAATAATGAAATCTAAAATTTAGTGTAATCTATTTACAAATGATACCAAACTCTATGAAATGTATATTTTTGAAACATCAGACATTGGTAGGAGTTGTTGCTGTTTACATTACTAATCTCGATAATCCATTCTTGACTATTTTGATTCTAAAAACTGCTTATCTATCTGGTTTCCTGCTTCTTTTTTTTTGGGGGGGGCAAATAAAACTATGGATCTAAAATACCTGTAAGGGAACTTATTCTTTCCCTATAAATTTTAGTGTTGATCTATTATCTGGAATAGTAATAGAAACAATGTTTATGACATTGAAAATTATTTCACTAAATGGCTTTTTCAATTATCAACCCCTTCAAATTCACCTTTGGAGTTAATGTACTGTAAAGCTATTTATTGTGTCTTTATTCTGCGGTCAGAAACATTTTTGAATCTCTCTCTAACTTGCAGCATGTTAGAGCAGGTGGAATATTAACCATGTCGTGAACATCCAATAAATAAGTGCAATAAACTCAACCTTCCTCAAATGTTTATTAGTGACTGCTTTATGAGCAACCTAATGGTGCTGAACAAGCATTTAGAGATGTTGTCTAGTGTAAGTGGACTAACTGATGCTCCCTCATTTAGTTCCATTGATTCAGAAGGAAAATCTAAAGATTATATCGCAGTATAATGCAGAACAATTAAGGCCTGTTTTAGGAGAAACAGTAGACCTTTGATATGTATATAAATCACACTGAAGAGATTATAGCTACAGAGATGCCCAATATCTATGAGCCTTCAATAGTTCTATGAAATATAACAAATCAGGTAAATCGAGTCTGCTAAAGGTGTTCTTATAAATACAGAAACGTAGACCTGCACTCCTTTTTCCTTATCCCCCAGAGCCGAGTAAAACAGTAAAAGATTTATAGACACAGCATAGAAATTAGCTGGAGTAAAGTATTCTTTTACATTCCTCTCTTACGGTAATTTTTCTTTCTTTCTAGAAGTTCACTGTGAGTGTTAAGCAGTATATACTCCCGGCCTGTGGATAAACCACCAAAGCTCTACAAAAAGGAGAGAACAAATGCAGAACTTCATTTCATACATTTGATCCATTTATTTTTCCCTTTTGGGATATAGCAGTAAACATAACTTAATATAACATGCACATAATTTAGACACAGGATCAAATAGGTGTATTTGGCAAATCCAAATCATTTTTTACTATCAACTGACCATGTCTCATGAGTTTCAAGATTAATATTTCTCCTTTGTATTTATAAGTGTTTAGTCACATAAAGATATATTTTAATTTAAACCTATACTGCCATTGATTTTTATAATTCATATGGTTATTTTGAAAGCATATATCCTTTGTATGGAAATTGTAACATCCAATGTGCTGCTTCCTCTGATCTATGTTAGAGCGAGCAGGAACATGGAGGATAAGAATTTTGTTTCTGGTTCCATCTGCTCAGTAAACTTGCATAGTTCAGCTATTCTGTAGTTAAATTTCTCATCTGAAAATGAGAAATAATTAGGTTTAACTTTGCAAGTTACTGTAAGGAGTAAATGAATTGACATTTGTAAACCCTTGCTAATGCCAATGGAGCTTAGCTAAAAGAGTTTTACTTTGTTCCAACATTTTTCAGATCTACCCTTGAAAACATGTGGATGGATTCTTTCAATCAGAATTTCATCAAGGCTGTGGAAAGACTACCTATGGAACTACTGGTTAGCAACAGGTAAGGCAATAATAAATAGATGAAGAAAATGATAATGTTTTGTAAATGAACAACTTGCTGTTACTCCTCATTGAATTATTGAGGAAATTCTTAACCAGGAAAGAGTAAAATAGTGATGTGCTCTGAGTGCTCAGTACCTCAGACATGCCTTCTTCCCAAGGACAACCAAACCACACAATGTGTTCTAGTCCTTTCCTGAAAGTTCATTCTCAATTGCAACAGATCTCAAGCTCCCACATTGGAAATACAGAGACCTGTTCTCTCAACACATACTCTCTTTACACTAAATAGCACTTTTGTTCTCAGTCGTATATGTGATAATTAAGTTTATAAGGCCTTCCAATGATTGTGATGCTGGGAAATAAAAGGAGGGTAGAAGGAGGGGGAAAAAGAAAGGAATTGAAATGCACTATGCACATGTACTAATTCCCCACAGTGAATGTAATCATTATGTATTGCAAAGATGTACCAATAAAAGTCAAACTTAAAAAGTATTGTTAATTCCCTCAAATGTCCTACTATGCAAAAACACACAAGATAATTTTCTAGATAATATGGCTCACTCTGAAAGAGTTGTTCAAAACAGTTTTGACTTAGAGAATAATGCTTATAAAATAAAGGAGAATATTTTTAATATTCACTCTTTGCTTGAATACACACATACATGCATATGTACAAAAATATACATTGGGTACCCTTAGTACCTCATTATCCTTTTCTTCACTAGTGTTGGATAAGTTACACGTCTCTCTGCTTTCAGTGACAAATGACTATATCATATGAAGTCAGAACAAATGTTTCCCACTAAAATGTGTAGTTGATTTTTGTGTACACTTCATTTGAAAATTGTGCATTAAGTAATTTAACTTTAAATGTGATATGCTTATAATATATTACAAATATATTTTATTAATCAAACAGAAAAAAAGATTCCTTTCTGTTTTGTTAAAGGCTAAAGTCTGCTATACTAGTATGGAATGGTGAAAAGGGTATTATGATATTTTTATAGCTTTAAGTAATTTTTTGAGACAGGGTCTCGCTTTGTAGTTCAGGCTGGCTCTGAGCTCACTAGGTAGCCCAGGCAAGCCTCAAATTCAGCAATTGTCCTGCCTCTGCCTTCCAAGTGCTGGAATTACAGGCATTAGCCTCCACCCTGACAATGTGGTATGTGGTACTGATTGCTGGTGGGGGTGAGTCACCATGCCTGGTATTGTTGTATGTGGTAATAAAGGATCAAACCAGGGATTTGCACTTGCTAGGCAGGTGCTAGAACCACTGAGCTAAATCTCTGTCCCAGCTTTAAGTAATTTAATATGGTAAATGATAATTTAACATTTGTAATGTTTCAACAAAAGCCTAGAGCTAATGAAAACTCTGACAATAGAATTTATTAAACATCTGCATGTAATTTTGATAGGAAATTATGAAATTTATAAAATGATGTAAATATAAAACATTATTTAATGATATTCAAATGTTCACTGTATCTTTTGAGTAAAAGTTTAAAATTCATAGATATGTCATTTGGAAAATGTCTAGAATGTTGAGGTACTTTGTGTGTTCCATTAAATAGATTTTTAAGTTAGAGATTTTAATGTAATTTTGATGTCAATTAAAAAATCCTAAAATATTCAGAGAAATTGCCCATTTCTGATGCTGTGTATGAATTCAAATCAGAGCTCCCTTCAGGGAAGGTAAAGCCTTTTGTGTAATTCTGAAAAACCTGTCATTCTTTTTTTTTCTTTGTTTTGCTTTTTCCTCCCAAGTTAGCTTTATTTCCTATGAGATGGTTCTTTAAGCAGTTGTAAGCGTAAATAATACAGAGATCCCTTGTACCCTTTACCCTCTTCCCCACCTGGTAACATCTTGTAAAACCATAGTACAATATAACAATCAAGATATGGACATGGATATTTTCCAAATACAGGCCATTTCCATCCTTTTTAGGATGCCTCGGAGTATAAGTTTTCCTGGAAATAAAAGGAGAACTCATTGAAAATTGAAATTCCTTAGCTTTTTTCCTTGGAACCTCAGAAAACATTTGTGTGATATAATGTGGTAATATTAGTGTTGGCTACTGCTACCCCCACAGCACTCAGTATTCTAAAGGAAATGCCTCCAAAATAATATGAGCCCAAATTGAAATAATAGTAAATAGTGTTTAACTCTCTTCTATTTCAATTAGAGAAAGGAAAAGTTCGAGAAGGAGAGATTCATAGCATACATGAGAGAGGAACCTGAATAAAGCGTGAGACAGAGAGATACGTGCTGGCGTGTTTTATGACACAAGACGAACACAATGTGTCCTAGGTCATGTGACCATATTAGCCTCGACACTTTATAGCTACCAAAATGAGTTGATTTCTTAGGCTTTCACTATGCTTTCTGGAAATGCCAGCGGCTCAGTTCCTCAGTTTGTAGATCATCCAGAGCCTCATGCTCCCCACTTCTTTATTTCTGCCTGTGGTAAAGTGGTCTGTATTTCTCCTGAAACACCAAGGCAGGAAGGGAACAGCCCTTCCCAGGTGTCTGCCACAGTCTCTGAGAACAGCAGTCTTGAAGTTCCTGTGTCTCCCTCTCTGTCTCTGTCGGTCTCTCTCTCTGTGTCTCAGTATCTGTCTCTGTTTCTGATGGTGTCTCAGTTTCTCCCTCTCTCTCTCTCTCTCTGTCTCTCTGTCGTCTCTCTGTCTCTCTGTCTCTCTGTCTCTCTCTCTCTCTCTCTCTCTGTGTCTCTCTCTCTTTCTCTCACTTTCTGTCTGTCTGTCTGTCTGTCTGTCTCTCTCTCTCTCTCTCTCCCCCCCCTTCTCTCCCTCTGCCCACTCTGTTCTTTGAGGTGTAAGACAGTTCCTAACAGAACTAAAAATTTCACTTTAGGAATCAAAGGTAGGCACCGTATGACAGAAGTCTAGCATTCGTGACTAAACATTAAACCATCAAGGCTAGAGCAAGGAGTCTCGAGTTATGCTTCTGTTATGAATATGAAAACTGGCTTGACATTTAATTTGCTGCATGTCTTCATCTAGTTCAAAGGAGGCACGGAGAGAACTGTGTGCAGATACAAACTGGCTCCCCTTCTCCTTTCCTGTGGGCATGTGCACACTTTCCCTGCAACAGCTGATGACGCAAGCGTGGACATTCTTAATCTAACAGCAGAGACCTAACTGGCTTGTACTAAACCGTACCTTGTTCAGCAGGTATTTAACCTTTGACAACTGTCGACTGTACTTTTCTTGAAACTATGTTTTTTACTGATTTTAAATACACAACATTTCAAGAATGAGTGGTTTGTCTCTTTTCCCAAATATAAAATATCCTTTTGGATAATATTTCCTTAGTAAAAGCTGTGAACTAAAGATCAGGAGAATATGTTTATCATTTCCATTCATCATTTCCAAACCTGACATATATTACTCATAGTTTATTTAGTGAAAATCAGCAAAAAAAAAGATAGAATACAACCAATAACCTAGATTTCTCAGAACTTTTGTCTAACCTCTCTGTTCACACAACTAATTTAAAATCCATCATGATATTTTATAAAAAGGCCAAGCATCAGGTTTGTAAAAATGAATGCACAACATAATTTTTGTTCTGGCAGGACAAAGGTATCTTGATTGGTTTTCCTGGGTTAGAATGAAAATATTTTCATTTATATCACGCTATGTTCCAGTATCTAATATTTGCCCGTTCCACTGAATGCAATGAAAATTCTTTCAGGCAAGTCAAACATGAATTGTAATACTGACATTTTCAGCAGGATTTCCGATGTATATAACTTGCCTTAGACTAAGACTGAAAAACAGGCCAAAGCAACACTGTCATGAGCCTGGGAACCTTATGTTTTATATGGAAGCAGACTGCTCGCAGCTTCGTCATATGCAGGCAGGGTGTTCACTTCAAGGGCTCAAAGGCTGTTTAATTTCAGCACCTGTGGCTCTGTGTGCAGATGCTGTCCTGGCACAAGGCACACTCGGCCCTTGTGCAGGGAGAGCTGCAAGAGTCAGACTGTGTCTAAGATCAGCCCTTTGCCAGCAATGGATGATTTAAAGCTGTTGGAGAAGGTCACTCTATATCACCTCGCAGACTTCCTATGGGTCTGTGACTGAGCTGTTCCATATAATCTTCCATGGAAAGCAAAATTCACTGGGTTCATCTTTTCCTTTTCTAAGTATTCATTTCCCTGACAGCACATCCTGAATCCTTTCTCAACTAAATATTTACATTGCAAATCCTTGTACAAGACTCAATGGGGATTGTATAGATCTATGATCTCTGCCCTTGCTGTTAGCTGGACTTCTTGGCTCCACTTCAGACAACAGGTACTTTCTGTCTCTCATGAACTTTCTCTAGCAGGAGAGGCAGGCCTCATTGCTGGTGTTTCAGGGTTCTCAAAGATGCAAAGAAAGAAGCCATCATGTATTCTCAAGGCTAAACACTAGACCCGGAGCAGTGTCTCTTCTATTACAGTTAATGCAATCTGTGGAACCTGTCCAGATGTAGGGAGAGAGAGTGGCATGGAAACATGAAGACCACAAGTCAGGGTTCCTTAGGTGCCCTCTGTGATGAATTATCTGTCACTTTCACGGGCGTGTGACAGATACTCCCTCACAAGTTAACAGTCCAAGTAACAAAGCAACAAACCAAGTAAGAGAAAGAGGATAGTCTAATATGTAGTACATGATGCAATTCACTATTCCATCACTCCCTGACAGGCAGATATGAAAAAATGACCAAGGTTAATTAACTATAGCTTGCTATTCTATTTTTTTCATTGCCTTACAAGAAATTATGGAGCATCTTTGTGTGCCCTGAAGTTCGCTAGGTGCTATGGAGACACTTGCCCTCATTAAGTACAAGCAACTTTTTTTACCTGCATGGTGTGAACCTCCTGCCTAGGCATTATTGAACATGGCCCAATCCAATGTGGGTGTTACTTATCTTTCTGATTCACCAGCAACTTACTTTTCACTCCTCAGTGCCTTTGTTTGTGATCATCTTCTCTACTCTACCTGAATCAGATCTCTTTTTACCTCTTTTTTGTTTTTAATATCTGCTCCAAAGATCTAAACCTCATGAGAACAGGGACTTGTCATTTTGGACTTACCATTTCCCAGCACCTCACTAATACAGCATTTGTCATGGTGAGTGTCTAATAAATATTTGCTATCTTAATTCATGAAAGAAGTGATGAGTAAGACATTTCCATGGTCCCTTCTTGTTACATGTTCTATTCACGTTTTATCCTGAGAGACACATGTATGGTTAACATTCTTCTTCCATTTTCACATTTTTCCATCAGTAGTAAAATATGTTTACAACTGAATCACCAATGAATTAAAAATCAACTAAACTCCTGAAGTTATCAGCCTTACCTCTTTTAATAACTTTGTGATAATTTTTGTTTCTTTCTTCTGCTCTTAACCAAAAGGCTCAAATTATGGTCTTGGGCTATTTATCTCACATTTCTATATATAATCTAAATAACTGCTTAACTACTGAATGGTTACATTTAATCATGCCATAATCGATCATTTAACAATTCAAAGGACTTTTGGCTTCAAGTATGCAAGTTAGTAATTAAACATACAATTGCCTTTAGTGTAAATATACTCTAAAATACAATTGCCCTTGAGAAATACTTTCTGTCAAACTGATTTTTACTTCTCAACTGTTTTTAATTTAATTGTGTTTGATTTGCTTATCTTGCCCAGTATGTGACTCCACAGAATTGTGATAGTAAAACACTATGGACAGAATATTTTTATGAGCTTTCTTTAGAAAAAAAAAAAGGCAGCATTACTATAAATAGATAGTTCTAAGTCAGGCTACATATCAGTTGAAACGTATGTAATTCCATCTACAATTTTCTAAATACAGCACAATTTAAAGTTCATTTGCTCTAGGAATGACTTCCCAGCACTTTATTGCAATAAACCCAATTGAAGACTGCATATTTTAGATCAAGTATAAGCAGCTAATATTTACACAGTTTTCAATGAACAGGCTCTTCTAAAGAACCTCTGCTCACTATCTGCCAGAGAATATAAATTCTTTCTCAAGAAAGAATATTGCCTGTCTTATAAATGCTGTGGCTTGCACAAAATCTTGCAAATCCAACGAAGTTTATTTCTTAGTAGACATAAAATTTGTCATCCCAATCCGAGGACTGTATATGCTTAACCTTTTCCAGTGGGTCTTACATCCTTGAAAGAAGCCAGCTCACTGGAGAGTACATGTATATTTTAGAGAGCAACAGCAGAACCCTTACACATATTCCATGTATTTTATGTCAGAAGGCTTGAAAAGTAAAGGGGCACAATTACCCATCAACACAGCAAGGACAATGATGGTATTATTAAATGACTCCTAATGACAGGAAAAAGCAGTATACATCCTGCAATAGTTAGCAATATTTTAAGTGCAATGTGACCTTTTACAATTTTTTTTCTTTTTCAATCATTCACTTACGCATGTAGTAGGACTTGTAGCACAAACAAACAGAAAACATAGTAAAAATATTCTAATTTAAAAAAATACTTTCTCTCTGGTAACAGAGGGAAATTTCTAAATTTTTAAACCATACCATTTGAAACAATTTTCAAAGCATCCCAAAATTTATGGTATTCAACACTGCATGTATTGGTTCAAAATATATATGAAAAGTAATGTTCTTTGCTCCTCCTTTAAAATTTATATGTGGTGCTTTGATTGAACAGAAAATACTTCTTATTTGCAGAAATGGGGACAATGTTTGAAATTATTTTCAAGTAATTGTCCAGGCCATCTGTTAATTTCCTTTCCTTTAATCTCACTGGTCCTGCTTAGTAGTAATTGAAAGACTAGTAATGGATTTCCCAGTTTAGAGAGCCCCACAAGTGGTTATGCAACTTCCATTAGATGTACACTTATCAATATGCATAATTAAGGCTTTTCTATAAAATGTGGTACCTTGGAATACAACATAGCTCTATTCTATGCACTGTAGAATACAATATCATATATTCTTTCTAAGTTTAGCTTTGGGTGAGAATTCAAATATTTGAGTTACTACCATTGTTAACATGTGAAATCCAAACTTCAATGTAGTACTTCACATAGTCGTGGGTAGAGAATGAGTCATTCCTTTATACATACTAATTCAAATTAGCCACTAAAAAGTTGTCAAATATTTAAATGTTACAGTGATAACATTCCATGTACTTATGGTTCAAGAGCATACTGCCATATCAATACTCAGAAAAGAAGTTGGCCTTTCCATTGAAAATTCACAATTCTGCACATTGTCCTGACCCAAGTACTCCATATTTATTTTCCTCAGCAAAAAAGGATAATTAATCTAAATTTGTCTTCCAGCTTGGCTAAATGTTTACTATTATAAAAGGAATGGACAGGATATTTTTTCCTGAAGATAAGATACAGTGGTTTGTTATTTCTTTGCACTCAACTTCCTGTGATCTCCTCTCACTTTTTCATAAATTGTGTTAGAGTAACAACACACATCTCACTCTATGATATGCATGTACAGACCAGGAAAATAACTGAGAGAAACAGACACAAATCTAAAATTCTAAAAAGACACATGAAAAGGAGAGAGGGAGGAAGAAAGAGAGAGACAGGGGGAGAGGCATAGAGAAAAGAACAAGAGATTGAGGACTGATTCATTCCAAAATTTCACTATGAGTTTTAATTTCTACTCTCCTAAAAGGGTTGGTTATTTATTGAAATAATGTACAGAAATGACTATAAAAATGTGACTAAATCTCAGTGTTAAATGGGATACATAATTGTAGATATGGAAATTTATAGTTTCACAAGAACACACACGTTTATTGAACTGTCAAGTTGTCTATTATTCAAGTTTTGATATAAACATAAAAACATATACAACATTTTAATAAATAATAACATGGAAATATGTACTACTTATCTTGTTTTAAGCAGAGTTTACATTTAATTGAGCACCTCATAATTTTTAAATTTATTTCTTTATTGGTACATTTTATATACACCTCACAATCACACTCAATATTGGGGAATTTGTACCAGTATATGACCCAAGTTAATTCTAATTTTTACCATATCCCTACCCAACCCACAAACCTCCACCCCTATATACATGTGCTTATTATTTTCAAATCATATTTATTCTTTCCCCTCATTAATTACCCCTATCACATTCCCTCTGAATATTTCCTATTTCACAAGATCTATCATACACCCTAGAACTCATTTACATGTACAGATTCTAATACCAGAGAAAGAATATGGTATTTACATATCTGTGACCTATTTATTTCACTTATTAGTGTGTCCTCAAGGTGTGTCCATTTACACATAAGTGACACAAACTTGTCATTCTTTATGGCAGAGTAATACTGCACTTTATAAAGAAACTACATCTTTATCCAGGCTCCAGTGGATGGACATGTGTGTTGTTTCCAAGATTGGGCTATCACAAATTGAGCTGCTATTAACATGGGAGCATCCCACATTTTTTAAAAAGATTAAAAACATGAAAAATTTAATCTAAAATTGTTATTCCTTGTAAATAAATACCATATAAGCCTCAAGAAATTTAAATTCCCCTTTGGAAGTCATTGTGCCACATCATAGGATTTTGTAGCCTAACTAAATAAAATAGTCTGATTATTAAATTTGAGAATGCTAGAAGATTATAGCTATTTGAATAATTATGAAAACTATCAAATCTTTGGCATGCATTAAAGAATATTTTTGTACTTTGATATGGTAGGCCTAGTTTCTATGCATTTATTAAATGCAAAGAAACAACTGGAAGGGGTTGGGGATGTAGCTCAGAGTTGCTGTGCCTGCTTGGCATGTGCATGGTCCAAAGTTCAATCCCTAATGCCACAGCATAAATAAATAAATAAATAAATAAATAAATAAACAAACAAACGAACAAACAAAAAATTGTCAAGATTCTGGAGTGATTGAGTTCTTCTCTCCAATCTTCTTTATCTTCCTCATTTTCTCTTCTCTCCTTCTTTTCTTCTATTTTTCCCATTGTGATAACTGAACCCAATCTAGTACCTTGATTTCCAATTACTCAAATATTTGTGTAAATTTCTCTGAAATTTTAGCAGTTTGGGTTGGTGTGGTCAGTAAAACTTACCAATGATGTCACTACAAGTGTGGTCTTAAATGTTATTTTGACTTGTGATACACACTTTTTGATGATTGGTTTTCAGAGATTTAGAGATTCCCATGTCTTGAGAAGTTTAAATGACAGAGGGCTGTGGACTCTTCATGAAGTTAGTGAGAACTGAGGCCTAACATTCATATCTGCGTGAATAAACTCTTTAAAACCAGATCCTCCAATCTTCAGTGTGAATCCTCAGATGACTCTAGTCTCAGTTGATATTGCAGTTCCAATCTCATGAATGATCTTGACCAGACTTTTATCTATCATGGCCAACTAAAAGGCTACCATCAGGAATTAAAGGAGAGAGTAAATATTTGTTGTATTAAGACACTAAGTTTTGGGACAATTTCTTGTTACTGCAATTACAACTATATGTTTAGGAAATTTACTTTAATATATAGATTTTTTAAAAATTGAGTATTGATACATTTTATGTTTGCCTTATTTTCACATTAATCATTAATAATTTGTCCCTGGACATGACATATCTTGATTCTTATTTTTACAGGAGATTATGCCAAATAAATGGCATACTCAACTACAATAACTACCATTTGTCACACAATACATGTGATTTTCTTCTAGCTATTAATTCTAATGATTCTAAGCAGTACCCTCCAGTAGCTGTGCCTAGAAATAATATCCTTTTATGGAGGGTGCTAGTTGTCAAGCATATTAAGCATGTTCTTTAAAACTAAAATCCAATATTTGGGGGCAGAAATTTAGCTCAGTGGTTATGGTGCCTGCGTAGCAATCACAAGGTACCTGGTTTGATCCCAAGTAACCACATACAATAATATCAGGTGTGGTGACTCATGCTCACCAGCAATCAGTACCACATAGCACAATGTTGAGTATGGTGGCTCATCCCTGTAATGCCAGCACTAGAGAGGCAGAAGAAGGAGGATTGCTGAGTTTGACACTTTCCTGGGCTACATAGTGAGCTCAGGGCCAGCCTGAACGATAAAGCAAGACCCTGTCTCAAAAAAAAAAAAA
>PVIC010013761.1:0-37591 GCA_004025085.1 Thryonomys swinderianus | reverse complement strand
CTAGCCACATTTTACTGACAGGCATGCACTATATATAGAGTTTGTATTGCACAGCATAAGCTAAAATTTTGTTTTAGGAAGTAAGCTTCATTGTTATGGGAAAATTGTCCCCAAAATTCTGTTAGTTTTCAAATGTTGGTTTTGAACTAAATTGTAATTCAGTCATTCCAAACAAAAGCATTAGTTCATTTTCCCTGTCATAGAAAAGTGATACAAGCTATTGAAGATGTAAAAACTAAGGCTATGGATAGTATCTTGCTGTAGTTTCTTATTTCACAGTTAAGCAAATCAATATTCAGAGAGGTTTTGCAGTTTTCTTCAAATTCATACTAGTCATTAAAATACGAAAGGCAAATTGTAGAGGAGAAATCCAAACTGAAAGCTAAACTCTCAGGTCCACAGAGAGATCAAGCAGAAGTGGGTTTACTAAAATGTGCATAGTTGCAAAGTACCCAGTGCTGATGCTAAACCACTGCCTTTGTGTGCTCACAACTCCAGTGTGATCTTCTATTATGTGTGATCCAAGAGCAGCTGAAAATAACTGGCACCAAAACTTCTGTCTATGCTCACAATGCAGAATTATCCTCCAAAGTCTCAGTCTCAGACACTGTGTTTTCTGAGCTGGGTCACAGACATCCTTGATGTACTCTTTAGCACTGCAACACATCAGTGATTTTTACCCGCTTCTTGAGCCTCTACAGCCTCTGTGGGTTGACACATCCCCAGATGTTTATATTCACTTCTACAGGAACATGCTTTTGTACAGGTCATAGTTATCAGAATGTGTTTGGATATCCTAGGGCAACCATCAAGTAGGGGAAGGCAAGTTCTATTTGGTAATTATTATTATGGAAATTCAACTATATGTCAGGATGAAGTTTTAAAATGCACTCCCTAGGAGCACTCACTCTTCAATTATTTCACCCTTTTGCAAAACCATTTCTTTCTTTTCTTTTTTTTTTTTTTAAGACAGGGTCTCAAATTGTAGTTCAGGTTGGCTCTGAGCTTACTATGCAGCCCAGGCAAACCTCAAATTTAGCAATCCTCCTGTCTCTGCTTCCCGAGTGCTAGGATTACAGGCATGAACCACCACGCCTGGCACTGTGGTATGTGGTATTGATTGCTGGTGGACGTGAGTCTCCACGCCCAGCATTGTATGTGGTTACCGGGGATCGAACTCAGGACCTTACATCTGTGCTTGCGAGGCAGGCGCCGGAACCACTGAGCTAACCCTCCAGCCCCAAAGCAATTTCTTTTAGAATTCACATTTCTTTTATTAATGTTACTCCTTGGTGATTTCTTTGAAAAAGCTCACCTCAAGTCTTTAACAGGTATAACATGCATATACTTGCACATATTTAGCTCTGTTTTAAGAAAGAAAATAGACTAGGAATATTCATTGATAGAAAAATACTCAAAACTTTCTAAAAACCTAGCTAAATCTGAGATTGATTGTCCATACATTGTGTTAACAGTGGGCATCATAAACTAATTCTTCCCTTCTACTCTCCTTTTTTTGGTTTTCTTTCTCCTTTCTTTTATTAGGATTATACTTGTATTTGAGTGTGAATGAACATTCTCTGTCTACCTTGAAGTTTCTTTGAATACTATGAGAATCAGAATCACTTTAGAAATAAACTTTCTCTCAGGAATGCTGCAGAATGAGGAAAACCAACATTAATGGGTTTCTCTCTCCAATATTTTCTTAATAAACAATGGATACTTTGAATAGACTAGGCTTAAGCAGTTTTTTTTTTAATTTCCAAAGGTTAGTACAAACTTCTATGTTTAGGATAAATGATGCAGTTTTCACACAAGCCCAACAGTCTTAATGTTCTTAGAAACATAGGGTAGAAAGTATTTCAATCATGTACTTTGTGTGTTGATGACTGGGAGATGATAAGGACCCCCAGTTGAAGCAGAAATAGGGGAATTTCATGGAAGTTCATGAATTTTAAAACTAAAGAGGAAGGAGGAAAGGAATAAAGGGAGGGAAGAAGGGAATAGGGACAGAAAGAGGGTGTGAGGGTGATAGTTAAATATAGCAACATAAACTACCCAAAGTACACTCATATATTTGGAGATACTTTTTTATTTCAGGAATTTGAATTTTGGGTTCATCTGTTAGTTAATTTCACTTACCATTTTATTGGAATTCTCAATAGAATATGTCTGGCTAAAAAATATGAAATCTGTCCTCTGCAACAACATGGTTAGAACTGGAGATCATTCTATGAAGTGAAAGAAGCAAGCACAGAGAGACAAGTAAATATGTAAAATTATTTTAACCTATGATATTTGTTTTCACTCATACAAATTATAATCCTTTTTATGTTTACTTCACTTTAACAGGTATAACATACATGGACTTTTGATCATTTGTGCTCATTGTAATTTTACATTTTGACAGGATGATTCTTATATGAACAACATACTTCTTTTTTTTATATGAGGTCTTGCATTTTTTACTCTTTTATATATTATCCTAAGAAATAATGCATTTTTGTTTTAATTTTCACACAGATGTACAATGACTAAAGTGATAATTTTTGAAATTTTGAAATAAGGTTTTAAGTGAGTGATGCCATGTAAGTTGTCTGTAGTCTATAACAAAAAATAAATAATAAAAGTAAAAATTTTGAGACAAACTATAGAAAGAAATTTCTGTTGTGGCCATTGTGAATGAAGTGTTTTGTTTGATATAACTACAGTAATTCTACCTAGCATTTTCAATAGTTTCCATTTGTTTCAATATTTTAATATTCTTGAAATTTTTCTGTCAAGTTCTCAAAATTGATTTTGAATTGTTTTGGCCTCATTACTACCATTGCCATCAACAGAAAGAAAAAAGTCAAAAACTTAGAACTCTCTCCTTTACACCAAAGACAGTATCTTTTTTCTCCTTCAACCAGACTTGAAGATCATCACTCTGGATCCAGTTTGTGGGGAGACTAACTCAAGTTAGGCACCCACTTTTAAGAGTACACATGAGACCACAATAAAGTGCAGTTTCATATTGCTTGATACAGACTGTATAGCTGGCAGAGTGTTGTTTCTTATTAAAAGCTTTTTTTTTCTTTTTTAAAATTTATTTATTTATTTTTTTAAGACAGGTTCTCACTTTGTAGTTCAGGCTGGCCCTGAGCTCACTATGTAGCCCAGGCAAGCCTCAAACTGACAGCAATCCTAGTGCCTCTGCCTCCTGAGTGCTGGGATTGAGTGCTGGGATTGAGACAAAATATAGAAAGAAATTTCTGTTGTGGCCATTGTGAATGATGTGTTTTGTTTGATATTACTACAGTAATTCTACCTAGCATTTTCAATAGTTTCCATTTGTTTCAGTATTCTAATATTCTTGAAATTTTTCTGTCAAGTTTTTAAAATTGATCCTGAGTGCTGAGTGGAGGCGTGAGCCACCACACCCAACACTGTGGTATTGTGGTACTGATTGCCAGTGAGTGTGAGTCGCCATGCCTGGTATTGTCCTATGTGATTACTGGCATCCAACTCAGGACCTTGCACTTGCTAGGCAGACTCCAGAACCACAGCCCAAGAGCGAAATTGTTATATTTTCTTTAACATTGCTACACCTAGATTTTCAACTGACTGAAGTGGGTGGCACTTAGGACTCACACTCCCTTTCAGTTCAGTGTGCATCCCCAGTTGGATCTCTGGCTCTCTCCATTTACACCTTTGTTTGTTTAAATTCAAGACAAAGATAAAACTTCTACATTTAACTGTGTATTTCATCTAGATTTTATATCTTTTTTGTTGTTGTTGTTTTCAAACATACCCTTGCAGGGTTTACTTGTTTCTATACATGGTGGTAGATTACTTGGCTAGAAATTGCCCACATTAAGATAAGGGGCTGATGGTGGAGGAGGGGCTGCTAGTATTTAAGAGAAGAGGGTATAGGGTATAAATTTTAAAAACGAAAATAAAAAAAAAACCCAGCAGGTGATTCTAAGAAGTTCCTCCAATACAAAAAATTATTCCCATAGAAAGTTATTTATTTTGAACATTTCTAAAAATGTCTGAAAAAGCTTGGAATTTCCTCCTGATTGTTTAAAAATCCATGAAGGAATGTATATAGGGAATGACTAATAAAAAGCCATATTAAAAGAGCTCTGATGAATAGAATAATGTAGGTTGCAAAATGAGATTAAGTTACAATATAAAGCTTAGTTCTTTATCTTCTCTTGTTAGTTTTGTGTGCATTCTCTTTCTTTTTAATTCAGAAGTAAACAAAAAATAGAATGTCACAATAAATGGACAGACAGGTAGACAAATAAATATAACTGGGCTAATTCACAAAGTTATGAACAAAATATTTTACATCCTGACCCATCACCTCCTCTTTATTTCCATATGAAATAGATGACATTTTTCTCATTTCTTTGTTTTCTTTACACCTAACAGATTCTCAGCTCATTTCTTTTGTGAACATGTCTTTTCATATTTTTCCTTAATATACTATACATCAATGATATTTATAAGAAAAAGTAAATAGACCAATATTCATGAGCCACACTTTTTCTCCAATTTAAGTCAGTATTTCGACCTGTCACTCATATCTGATTTACTTTTGTTGCACTGATCCCTCCAACATCCTAATTATTTTTCTTTTTTCATCTTTTTCCTGAATTTCAAAAGATCTGGCTCCTTCCACCATCATTTCTACCTTTGCCTAAGATGGGCCACATCTCTGAACCTCAGCATCCTCTTATGTATCCTCTATGTTTCATTATTACTGACTTTCTGTGCTTCTCTGTGATCACATACATGTTCAGTCAAGCATTTCATTAGACTCTTGATAAATTATCTTAGCATACCCCAGTAGGATCTTAGCCTAAACAAGAAAAGAAAATATATTATGCTTTGTTAAGGTTCAAATGGGGTGACCACAGGCCTCTTGAAATTTGTATGGTGCATTAATTTTTGCTATTCCTGACTTTTTCTTTGGAATATCTTTTAACTTAACAACTGGTCCTGTGAACAACAATTTTATGAAAGCCTTCTACTTACATGTCATGTGTCCATGCACTACAGATTCAAACTTCAAGACAGAGACAAACATTTCAAACATAGTCTGGTAATATTCCATAATAATGTAATATGAGAGGCAAAATATCACATTTTTCCCTATACCCCCTGAAGTAAATGAGAGACATGATCTCAGAATATAAAGCCCTCCTTTAATACCTTTAAAATAATACATGTAATAAAACAAACACTATTTGGCAGAGACACAGGATATAAAATGTATAGATTTTTCCTTAACATATAAGAAAATGTGAGCAGACCTACTAGATGAAAATATGAGTGTCTGTATTTAAATTTTTGACTGTGTCCACAGCATCTTGTTTATAAACACCCTGGAAATGAGTTACATACACAATCCTGTTAGGACTATTAGTAATTAGAAGAGCATGGAAAATAACCATAACTTGGAAAGATAACCACTGGAAAAAAAAAAAACTAAAATTTGTCAACACTCTGCTTATGTCACTTATCAAGAATAGTCCCTGAGTGAGATAGAATATAATGATAACTATTCTTAAGGGCGTAGTTTCCTGATGCCGGAGGACACGTGCCTAGCTTCATCTGTTAACATTCTGTAGTTATAATTAAAACTTCTGCTACTCAAATTTTTCTCCAAGCCAAACACAACTTGCTCTCTGTCTCTTGGTCCTTCATCTTTACAAATATTGTAACATTTGCCACAAATACTTGTTTCCTGTTTTTTACTGGAGGATGTACACTTTATCACAGTAGCCATAAAATTCTCCCCAGGAAATTTTCAGGGACATTTCAATCTAATATAATAAATTTCCCTCCATGTACAAAAGAGTTACATGTAAATATATTTGTATATATTAATATACCATTTATATTTCAGTGTTTATACTATTAGACATTAATAGGTTTTTAACTCCTCACATGTTGACACTGTCAAATTCACATGAACTATTCAAAATTCAACACTGTCAATTACATATAAATCTATGAGAATGCAATGAAGAAATAAAGAGGCAAATTAATGCAGTGTCTCTTACAAAAACCATCTGATTTTAATGAATTGATTATGTCTAGAAGAATAGAATATGTCAAGGTCATTTGTTTTATAGAAAAGTTCTTAGGTAAATCAACCCCTTTTTAGTATTTTTGCACTACAATAAGAATTTCATCAGCCTTTTGGAAAGGCACCTCCACTTCAAAGACAGGAGAGGTTAGTTCCTCATGTTAAGTTTCAGATTGATAAATATTGAGTAACATATGCACACATAGACTATTCTTTTGTTTAATTAATTGAACTAAAATTATTCCTAGCTTCCTATAATTGCTGCTTAATACTAGATTTTCATAACAGTGAAAGTTCTCCTTCCATAATCCTTTAAATAGTGCAGTTTATTTTAGCTGGCATGTCACCAGTATCAAAAATTTTTTACAAAGAATTTTAAAAAGGTTGCTACTATGGTAATGATATCTTTTTACATCACTCTTTTATTTTAAGCTAAAACCATCTTTACATTGCATTCATTCATTTGACTGTACCAAAAGTTCTTCTAGCTGTCACTTAGCAAGATCTAAACATTTTATACAGTATGATTTAAGACAACTTTTGACCTTTTTAGATTAAAAAAAATGTTTTAAATGCCAGGAACCATCAAGGCCCCTGTCATAAAGAAAAAGGTCACCCCAGAAAAGAAAGTTTTGTGTTGACTGACGTTGTTTCTCTGTTGTCTAATCCAGGATGACGAGCATTAATTGTAGTGTCTGCATGAGAGCTTACTCTGTGCTCTGGTCTAGAGGTACAGGATTTCTTCAGGAATGTCTGTACCTATTTCTAAGTCAATTATAGCAAAATGTGACAAATATCCACCACTTGATTGGTATGTTAAATGGAAGTCAGTTATTGAAAATGTATAGCATTTTTATAGAAGGCCATTGTATGTGTTCTAAGTAGAATGATATGTATTAGAAAGTTACTTATCACCACCTAGGTTATCATTATAAAGGTATTACTATGAACTAATTGCCATTTAGGAGTGTGGTTTTAGCTTATATAACAATGTGCTCTTGATTGAATATCTGTTTTGCTATAATTATATATAAATATATAAAACCACTGTTTTTTACACAACAACACTGAATCACATAGGAAACTGTCCTTTAAAAGCTGATTTGAAAAGCAAATGAGACTACATTAAGTGAATGTTGTGAAATTATTACATGTACTATAAAATGCTATGCTTTTATAGGGCCCTCTCAGCTACTGTTAAAGAGTAGTTTTGTTTTTCAGAACAAATATGAGGATAGAGTAAAACTGAAGATAATAGCTTTGCACAGAAAATACAATTACTGGTAAATTCAGGAGTAGGCATTGTTTTAATATCTCTTCCAGGGGAATTCTGTACCCACACACATTTGGCCTAATAAAGGCACAGATAAAATAGATCTTGAACTTGGCTTTTGTACAAATTGGAATTATAGGCTAGTTTCAGGGACTGTCACTGTCAACCAATTTATTGGTCATGCCATCACAGTCTTGTGAGAGTAGCATAACCAAAGGAATTAAGACTATAAGAAAAAACTTTTAAAACAGTTATTGAATTTGAGATTTTAAACAATCCATAATTTGGAATTGTTTTATGTGTACTTATTTACTTGATGTTAAAAATAGAGAAACTTTTTCAGAGCCTAAAAGTAATGTAGTTCGGGGCAATAACCAAATCATATCAATCTCCATGAAAGGAAGGTTACAAATCCTAAGAAACTTCTCATGATGCTATCATTGTACAGTTTTAAAGGGTTGGAAAAATGTTTTAGATGTGTTTTTAAATGAAATATTTAAAAACACATCATTCTGAAACTAAGAGTGATAATTCACCACTAACCACCATGTTGTCTGAGGAGTTAAACAGGTCAAGTAATGATTCTAAGGTGGAAAAGAAGCTGGTAGTTTAGATAAACAAAGCAACATCAACAGTAAGAGTGACTGTGTGTTCTTTGAAAATAAATGTTCCACAATTTCATTCTTACATTCATCTATCTGTAAGTATGTAAGCAACACTCAGTCAATGAAGTTAAGATAAAATTGAAAACTTAGTTGAAACTGGAGTCTAAGTGAAGTACAGTGTGAATTGTTTGTCACTCTTAAAAAACTCTCATTAAAATAAATTAATATTAATCATTTATTTATGCAACGAAGATCACAATGAGCTTGAAAAGTAGACTGAATTGTTTAATTCATTTTACCTACATATAGCTTGTTTGCTTGATGTAAGATATCAATAAGTAGATTCTTTTGATATCTTAATTGTAAAAGACTAGTTGTTAAAAGTCTAAAACCTAATAGTCAGCAAGGGAATGAATATTTTCATTATGTTCCAATGTGCTGGTGGCCTTACTGGTTTTAGAACCTAACCAAACAAACTACTGAAGTAATATAATCTTTAACTGTTCATATAAAATAAATGTTATTATTCATAACTTCCACTAGAATTATATTTCCAGACAATGTTGTATTTGTCCAATTCTCCAGTCAGGACTGCATTTTAAAAGATAAAGTTGTGCCATGTAAATCTCTTAGCTATAACACTTTAAAAGGCAAAATTTGCTCAATCCTGGACCACTGTTTTCATAAATCAGAAATAAATTGGTTCCAATAACCTTTTGTAATTACCTGTCTTGGTTCATATGTCATGTATAAATGAGAAAGTAATGAAGCCAAGATGAAGATCTTGAAGAAATCAAACAAATCAACTTCTTACATATAGGGCCAAATTTTATTCATGTAACAAAAGCATTCCCAAAATAGTCAAACAAAAGAAATGATTACAATGAGTTGTGGTTTCTTTGGGATAAGAGAGATGTTACAGTACTCATGTATATCCTGATGGCATCTTTCTCCTATTATTTCTCTATATTGCAGAAATGATTTCCTAGACTTTTTCCCCACAGTCAACTTAGTAGATTGTACCAATGGCAGGTATTTCATAAGAATTGAAAGAAGAAGACAATGGAAATTATCAGCATTCCAGCCAGGAGCAGGTGGGTGTCTGACCTACTGAGAAGAGGTCTGAGGCATTTGCTTCGTGGTGGTATTAGGAGTTTGGTAGGAACCAAGGGTGAGGGCTTTAGGGAAGGCAGGAGTAAGATGTCACCAGTGATTTTTCTCCTTTTGCTCAATATGGTGCTTGAAGCAACTGTGATAGTGACTCTTGGCTATATTCTGCCAGTTTATCTTTTTCCTTAATTACTAAATATGAGAACAGTTCTCCCTGTATTATTGTAGTTATTTTACTCTGTTGCTAGTTTCTTTTGCTGTGCAAAAGCTTTTTAATAAGATTACATGCCAGTTGATTTTTTGTGCTATTCCTGTGTGATCATTCATGAAGTATTTTGCTTACACCAATATCTTCTGGTGTTCAACATATTCAATCTTCCAGCAGACTTGGTCTTTCTGTTTAAATATTTAGACCTTTCATCCATTTAAAATTTTAGTTTGGTGTATAGTGAGAGACATGGGTCTAGTTTTAATCTTCATCAACAACAAACCCAGTTTTTATAGCCCATTTATTAAAATGGCTATCACTTTTCCAGGAAGTATGTTCAGTTTATTTGTTAAATATAAGGTGGCTGAATACATCTGGAGTTGTTTCTGCATCTTCTAGTCTGTTTCATTGATCCTGGGGTTTGTTATTTTTTTTTCTTTTTCTTTTGCCACTACCATGTTGTTTTTTTTTTTTTTTAATCACAGTAGCTTTGTAGTATAATTTTAAGTCAGGAATTGTGATGACCCCTGCCCTGCCTTCATTTCTCAGAATTTCCTTTATTGTTCTAGTTCTCTTCTGGTTCAAATGAATTTTAGGATTGCTTTTTCTAATTCTGTGAGATATGCGGCTGGGATTTTGATGGAGTTTGCATTAAATCTGTATTATGATTTTGGAAGTGTTGTCATTTTCATTGTTTTCATTCTTCCTATGCTAGAATAAGGGATGACTTTGTATTTTCTGATGTATTCTTCAACCTCTTTTTTCAGAGTGCTGTAATTTTCAGTGTAGTGTCCTTTTACTTTCTTCCTTAAGTTGATTCCTTGGTATATCATTTTTTTCTGCTATTGCAGAAGGTGTTTTCCCCTCATTTCTTTTCCAGTGAGTTTGTTATTTGTGTACAGGAATGCTATTAATTTTTGAATGCTAACTTTGTATCCTGCTATGTTACTGAACCTCATTATTAAGTCTAGAAGTCTTTTGGTGAATTTTTTTGGTCTTCTGTATAGAATATCATGTATGCAAGTTATGATTACTTAAGTTCTTTCTTTCCTACCTTATTCCTTTTATTTATTTCTCCTTTTTAGTGGTTCTGGCAAATGTTTTCAGAACTATATTGAATAAGAATGATGACAATGGACATCTTTGTCTTATCTTGATTACTGGGTGAAAATTTTCAGTTTTACTCTGTTTAGTATGATGTTGGCTGCTGGTTTGTCATAAATGGCTTTCATCAGTATGAGATAAAAACCACCTATCTCAATTTCTGCACAGTTTTTTTCATGAATAGGTATTGGATTTTGTCAAATGCTTTTTCTGGACTTGTTGAAGTAATAATGCAGTTTTTGTTCTTGGATGTGTTGACAAGGGGAATTTGTCAATTGTGATCCACCTTTAAGGAATTGTACCATCACAATCTGTGAATTAAGTCACTACACACCCAAAGAGGTTTGAGAAATACTTATATTTTGAAATTAGGAAAAAAGTACAAAGAAAAAGTCGTTCCACTTTACCACTCAGCATGTCATCACTTGCAAAATAGCACAGGAACAGCACTACCACTGATGGAAGGCAGAAAGATCAAAACAATCAAAACAGTCTCTCTTTGGCCAGAATCATGGCTAAACTTCTTCCTTCCCTATTTATGCTTACTTCAGAGAAAAATCGCACCAAGTCAAGAGGCAGATATGATCATTGCCACTGGATGTGTATGGTCACAGCTTTGGACAAAAGCTGGGGCCATACACATTATTTAGAGAAATTTCTAGTGTCCTTGATAATGAAAATCTCTGCTTCACATCTGTCTTAATGATCTAAAGCCTGTGTTCATTGGACTGCATTTGTGGGGAAGAGGCCAGTTTCTCCCAGAGCAACTAAAGCCAATAAATCTGGTACCAAAAATTATCTATAATGAGGTTTGTTGACCTAACACTCAATACAAGGTCTGTTTCCCCAGTCTGCTTAGCACAGAGGTTTTTCTGTACAAAATCTGTTCACTCTGTCCTTTGCCTTTCTCCTTTATTGGTTCTGTTAACAAAATGTATTGTGTTAATTGATTTGCATATATCAAACCATCCCTGCATTCCTGGGATAAATCCTATTGCTTCAAGAGGTGCATGTCAGAGAACTGATATACTATCATGGCCAAGTTTGTTATGATCATAGTGGATTTGACCTTGTAGGGTGATAGATTGAATCACCACTCACCCTATAAACTATTAGCCTAGCCAAAAACATAAAAACCACCACCACCAACAACAACAAAAACTCTGCTATAACCTTCATTAGCTTTCCCTTTTATATATCCTTTCCATTCTTCAAATGAAGTTTTTGGTGTTTAGTGTCCTCTCAGGGGCTGCCCTTCATGTACTCCTTGCCAACAAATTTCCAGGGCCATAGGATATCTGTTAGGGTAAGGATGTGGTACATGGTGCAAAGTGTCAGAAAATATGAAGATATTGTTTACGAGATAAGTATCCAAGAACCTATCATGGCTCTAGATGTCTCAGAAGCAAACGAACTGACTTCACTGACAGTTCTTTTCCAAGATGTTTATGCAGTGAACAATTTTGGTGGATACAGTGTGTAAATCAAAAAGCAGATTAATAACAACCTTACTTATTAATTACAAGGCCTTACATGGTACAAGATGGTACAGAGTATTTTTTACTCCAGAGAAAATGGGAGGTAGACATCTGCTTTATAAAAACTTCAGCTCCCTAATTTCATGGGTCCTCTCCTACATGGCCTGCAGTCAGCTATCTGTTCTGGTACCTAACTGTCCTTCTATTACCCTTCAGAATTGAGCCTCAAGGAATTGGTGCAAATGACAACTGCTTTCTTTCCACTATGATGCGAAATGGGCTACCCTTCATCTCTAAACTAGGATTCTATTATCTTCTGCAAGCACCCTTCATGCTGTACTAGAATATTTAGTTTACAATTGCCTTAAAGGTCCTTCCAGCTTTTGTAAGAGTTTTATGATTTCAGTGTTTGTATGGACTGGTAATGATTTTATTATTTTTCATTTCCCCCATTTGAATAACAAAATCTGCAGTCATTATCTTAGATTCATTTCATCATTATATGCAGGGTGCATTATATGTTGACTGCTGCTTATTTCACAAGTCTCCACAAAAGAAATAAAATGCAATTTAAGGTGTTGCAACTCATACAATGAGTCTGAAAAGTCTCCTATATACCTAGACCTTTTGAAGTGACAGAAAACTGGAACTAGATCTTAATACTGATGCTCACTGTTTGAAATGGGGAAGTGAGAAATGTTGAACAAGATGAATAATTTGTGTGTAGAATTGTTGATTCATTGTAATTAAAGGGAAGATTTTAGCAGGTTGTGTTTTATAATATTAATGTCCTATTGTTTGTCACCACACAGGCTTCTCCAAAATTCTGCCTGAAAACTTTCAATCCCAAGGACACTATTTTTCATGATATGTATTTCCTCAAATGTCTAATACAGACCAAATGATTTTATTGTTTTGAGACAGGGTCTCACTTTGTAGTCCAGGCTGGTCCTGAGCTCACATGTAGCCCAGGAAAGCCTCTAACTCAGCAATCATACCGAGACCCCGTCTCAAAACAAAAACCACATACAGATAAATCCCAAAACGCCCATTTAATTAGCTTCAGTGATGAAGTTAATGAAATAATTTGTTCCATTATAGTAAATACTAGGAAAGTAGAGCCAATAGTTAATTGTGCTTTCTTTAAAAAACTTATTAATAAATTAATTCCCTTAATATGTAAGGCCTTGCTATTAATGAGTTGACTTGGTAGCAAAATCAACTTTGTCCAGAATTCTCAGAGGAAATAAAGCTTTGCAAATGGAGACTGAGTGAAGACTTTAATGATGGGTCTGTTTGAATAGATTTTGACTGGTAAAAATCCAGGGTACATCTGGGTCCTAGTAAATTGAATTATATTATATGAAGGATTATTATTACATTTCCTTTCATTAACACTCACCATCCATTTATTAAGGAATATTTCTCTATCTCAGATTTGATTTTTAAAAATCTTATCTTTTCATTCTGCCTCTTTTCAGTGTTTATCCCCACTTCTTTCCTACCACTAAGGAGCAGTGAGAAGATCTTTCTTGTTTGCCAGATTCATTTCTCTTCATTGATGTTTGGAAGGGAAGAGAATTTTGAAGTGCTGACATAAGAAATTTACAAGGTGAATAAAATCTAGGGGTCATTTTGTTTATTTCTCTCCAACTCCTGACTGGTCATTGATTTTATTGGTACATTTTATACAAAGATTATGATCATAATCAACATTGAAAATATGTACCTGAACATGCACATCTTGACTCTCATTTTCCCCTTTCTGATGCCTTCCATACAAGCCCAACCCCATAAACATAGGCTTTCTTTCCTATTTCTTTCCTATCAGATTTTTTCTTTCCCTTCTCTCCTACCCACCCATTCCTTTTTCCAATTGCACATTTTCTTCCTATTTCACATTACCTATCATACATTATGTCATTCATTTACAGCTTCAGTTTTTCATACTAGAGAAAATATATGATACACATTTGTGTCCTATTTGTTTCACTTATGAGTACATACATTTGAGTATAAATAACTCAAAAGTATCATTCTTTATGGCTGAGTAATATGCCATTTTATTTTTTTTTTAAATCCACATCATCTTTATCCAGTCTCCAGTTGCTGAGCATTTGGGCTATTTCCAGGATTTAACTATCACAAACTGAGCAGCTACAAGTGTGTGCACATATGTCACTGTGATACGAATCTTGTAATTCTTTTGTGTATATCCCCAGCAAGGGAACAGCAGAGTCAAACGGGACCTCTAATCCTAGTTTTTGAGAAATCTCCACACTGATCTTGACAATGATTGCACCAATAGTGTAACATTCCCAGCAACAGTGGAGAAAAGTTCCTTTCCCCCCACAACCATGCCAGTATCTGTTGTTGGTTGATTTGGTGATAGCAGACATTCCTTGTGGAATTAGATGGAATCTCATTGTTGTTTTCATCTGTATCTCTCGATTCAACAATGATGTTGAACATTTCTTCATATGTTTCTTAGCTGTCTTTACCTCTTCACCTGAAAAGTGTCTGTTCATTTCAGATGTTCAAAAGAACATCCTTTGATCTTTCCCTTTCCTTTTTTGTCTTCACCCCTCTCTTTCTTCCCACTCTGTCTCCACTTACTCTACTTTAGTCTGAGATATATGGACACTCCTCAAATTATTTAAGTCTTTGAAATTTTAATTAGCATTTTTATTTTAATAACCAGTTCTTTCAATTATTTTATTCATTAAAATACATTTTTGTATTGCTTTGAGTTATTTAATAGTATGCAGAAAAGACTGCTAAAAGGGCTTATTATTTGTGCTTATAGTGAAATACATTTTTTATATTTTGCAATATATGTTGAAAAAGTATCTATTTTGCATAAAATCTATATGATCAATGGTTGTGTATTGTGTTTGTATGTTTTAAAGTGCTTTAAATATTTACTGAGAGATATTTTGAGTGAAGTTGAAGATATGAAATCAGAATCATGCAATGATAAATTAGAAGACAATGCTATATACTAATTACATTAGAGTACATATAAACTGATTACCATACCAGCAGATGATTATCTATTCTCATATTTTCTTTAGTTCTCTATGTATAATAGAACTCTAGTTTAATATATTATTCATTAGATTATGCCTTAGTTATTTTCTCACTGCTGAGACAAATTAACTGATATTCAGAAGTTAATACAAGAGAAGTTTACTTTAGCTCAGCATTTGCAGAGTTTTCAGGACATAATTGGCTGGCTCCAATGTAGGGCAGCACATTAGAGGGTCATGACTAAAGAAAAAGAAATCATGGCATGGAAGGCAGGAAGCAAGACTTCCTTCTTTCCCTTTTTATTCCTCCCAGGCTATAAATTTATTATTTGTTGCAAAACATGCACAGGTTGGGTCTTTTATCTTCATTAAGTCCATCATTCACATCCAGAACTAAATCAGTCAGTGCTAAATCAATCAGTGGACTTATCCAGTGTTATATATTCTTTATCTACTATTGTATATCAATGATCCAGTTGCTCCCCAAAGTTCTATCTGTGAGTACATAAGGCTTTAGGGGGACACATGGATATAAATTATCAAAATTTACCTCTACATTATTTATGAATTTCTGGATTTCAGGTCAATTCTTGGTATTCTATGGGTTCCACTACTAGTTCAGTACCTAGTGCCTATTAAGGATGTTAAAAATATATTAAATTGTGTAAGTTCATTTTTAGTTAGGGAACTTCTCCAACTGAATCAGTGTTGTTTTATTATCCAAAAATTGAACAAACTTTTTTTTTTTTGAGACGGGGTCTCGCTTTGCAGTTCTGGCTGGCCCTGAGCTCACTATGTAGCCCAGGCAAGCCTTGAACTCAGCAATCCTCCTGTCTCTGCCTCCCGAGTGCTGGGATTACAGGCATGAGCCACCACGCCTGGCTGAACAAACATTTTTAATAGTCTTTATATTCTACCTACTCTGTCAAGTATATAATGGATGTTTTTAAGGATTTTATAACACCCATACATACTAGAATAAAAATGAAAAATGACAGAGTTTTTTAAAAAACAATTAAAGAATTCTTAGGATTTGGGTAGTGCAAAATAAAATGTTGGGGAAAGTTACATGATAGGAAAGACACTGAACAATTATAATGTACTGCTGAGACAATGGCTAGTAAGATTATGAGACTATTAATTGTTTACAAATGAACTGAACTTTTATTTATTTATTTATTTTTTTCTTTTTAGACAGGGTCTCGCTTTCTAGTTCAGGCTGGCCCTGAGTTCACTATGTAGCCCAGGCAAGCCTCAAACTCAGCAATCTTCCTGCCTCTGCCTCCTAAGTGCTGGGATTACAGGTGTGAGCCACCACACCTGGCACTGTGCTATGTGGTATTGATTGCTGGTGGGTGTGAGTCACCACGCCCAGCACTGTATGTGGTTATAGGAACGAACTCAGGACCTTGCGCTTGTGAGGCAGGCACTGGAACCACTGAGCTAAAATCTCCAGCCCGAGACTTTCAATATATTAGTTGCTCCTAACTTTTCTCATTGACATGTTTTTCTATTTAAAAATGTGGTTGTAATGGACCCAAAGACATGATGCCGAGGTTCCCCATCAAAGAACAACTCCTTGCCCAGTGCCACATGCAGGCTGCACTGAACTGTCCACCCCTTGAAGCTTTCCTCAGCTGTAGTAAACTGCCTTGCCCAAGGCCAGGTACTTCAGGGGACTGCCCACTTTCAGTGACTGAAAGAAGCAGGTGTATAAGTCTCTGCCATTTTGGTCGAAGGAGATCCAGCTGTGGTGAGCCCATTTAGTTTTAGAATTACCTGTGAGGTGGTCAGCAATGAAAGGAAATTTGGCCTGTTGTGAAGGTATTTTTCTTGCCAGTCTTGCTGCCTCCTCTCCTCCAGTATGTTGATTTGAGGGCAACTCTCATAAAGCTGTGTTTCAAAGTCACATCTGGAAAGCCTGCACTGTCACTGAAATTGTTATGAGAATCCAAAAAGATAACAATAATTATAAAACTCTTTTATACTGGGTAGGTACTCATAGTCATAGTTGACAGTCTCTTTATGACCCCAATTCATAGATAGGCCATATTGTTAATATTCTAAAATTATTCATTTTTAACAAACCATTTCATAAACATAAATAGTACTTTGTACTCTTGTAACATAGTCTGCAGTGTTCTGGTGATTTTCTTCCACATGTGTGAGTAGCTTCAGAGTTTTCCTATATATGTGACCAGAGTTATCCCATTGAAGAGGGCAGCTGGCAGTGTTTTAGATCAAATATGTCATTTCTAAAGATTTAGAAATCAGTCTTTGCTAAGAAAATCTCTCCTATGTTTTAGCTTGCAGCTCTTTGGAGACGTGATAAGCAATCTATTTTTAACTGGATGTATGAAGGAAGCCTGTGTTCACAGAGAGGTGTGAAGTACATAGGAAAGATGTGCCCCCAAAGTGACAGTGACTGTATCCCTTGTGAGAATGGAGTGGTCGGAACCAATTACTCGGCCTCCAATTCCAATTTCAGTGTCATACTTGGACTAAACTGTGATTATTCTATGGGAGTTTTCTTTCTGTCTTTTCTTTTCTCATCTCGCTAAAGATTTGTTGCCAGTAGCAATCCATTCAGGCGCAATGCCTAGCGCTTCAAGAACTACAGCTTCCTGAAGTTAATGGAGATTCATAGCTGATAGCAAACCATTGTGAGAATGAGTTCACACCAGCCAAGCAATAACTCCATTCAAAGGACCAGCAGTTCAGTCTGAGAGTGTCCTCCTGAGAAGAATAGCTTCCCATTTAAGCTCTAGGATGTGATGAAAAGGTAGGGAATGGTTGCTTTGTCAATATTTCTCAATGGATACGCTTTCGATGGCAATGACCTACCTCTGCTTTATAAATCATCTCAAAAGTTAACTTTTGAATTCATGCTGAAATACGTTTGCTGTGAACAATCTGCCACTGCTAGAAGATTTAACACAAAGCTTTTTTATTTTAATTTTTAGTCACTGTGACTTTACTTCTTTTTGACGTTTTCCACCGTCTTTTCGGGTTTAATTTCATGAAATGGACAAAGGATTTGAGTCAAGCAGCTGTTCAGGTTATGAATGGGTTGGAGGAAAAACATTTGGTTTTGTGTGACTCACCCATGGAAGCTGTCTGTAGAGATTAAATGAACCAGCAACTTTTTGTTTTCTAAAGACAAAGGTTTGAACTATGAGTACACAGTGATAGAACAACTCATTAAAACCATGAAATTAATTAATTTGGAAAAAGAAAAGTAAGTAAAATAGATCCTTTTGTCCAGTGAGGGGTCCAGAATTCCTGTTAATATTAAACATGAAAGAGCTACAAATCTTTGATCAATACATGATTCCACTGAATCAAAATTTAAACATTTATCTACTCACTTTATTGTTTCTATTTTTATTTTTGCATTATAATTTGGCTGGCTATTTTATGAACATTGGCATTAGTCAATTTTAATATGTTTCTCTTTGTGTAAAATAAATTCATGAATTAAGATAGAATATAATGTAAAAATTGAATCCCACCCTTTTTGGTTGAGGGCCAGCCATACAATGTTCTCATCATAATACAAAAGTTGCAAAGGGCTGGGAATTTAGTTCATGTGGCACAGTGGCTATCTTGCAAAGCACAAGGGCTCAAGTTCATTCCTCAGTACTGAAAAAAAAAAAGTTGCAGAGCTATTCTATATGTATACATTTAAATATATACGTATGTATTTGCACTCAGAAGTATTTTTCTTTACACAAATAATGAAACATGATGTTTCTATTTCTGCACTTTGATTCTTTTACTTATGTATATATTTTGATGAATAAATGAAGGCCTTAAAATGCTACTAGAAATGTATTTAAATCATCCCTAATCCCCTTTCAATTTCTAGCTCTATTCATCACTCAAAGAAATGAAGTCTGTCATAGAATCAGTAATTAGAGAAAGGTTGTGGCTCTGCTGACATAGGCTGGGTTTGCTTTTTTTTTTTTTTTTTTTTTGACAGTCTTTCAGTGTAGTTCAGGCTGGCCCTGTTTTTTGTGATTGTTTTTTTGTTTTGTTTTGGTGGGGTGCATTTTTAAGGTGAGCAATCCCCTGCAAAGTATTTATTTGATAAAAGATGATTTGTCTACAGTTTACTTCAAGTTTTTAAGTTCTGTGTAGTGACATTCTACATCATCACATGCATTCCTGTTGAGAGGCTATGTCATGCATCAGGCATGACTGATAAAGATCACAAAAGAATGGTGGACTCAGTAAAATGCTATTTTGTGAAAGGTGGTTCAAAGTCTGAGAGGAAGGAGATAATACTTTTGTTCTTTAAAGTGCAGTTCACTGTTTGGGCATATATAGTAATTTGGTATATGCACACATATGATACATTGAGCACAAAAACAAAGATGTTTGTTTACATTTTCTAGATTAGGTAATTTATAACACAGAGGGAATACTTGACTACTATGTATATGAAAGAAGTTTTCTGAAAACAACAGTGCATAAAGTGGTTTTTCAGGTGGTTGAAGACATAAAATGCACACAGAAGAAATAGAAGGAACTAGAACAGGAAGAAGGAGATTTAAGCGAAGAAATGCAATGTTGTCTATGAAATGTTTCATATTGAGATTTGACTTGAGGTTAAAACTTAACACTGAAAATATTAGAGAAGCAGATGGAGAGTTGAACAAAAGAACATTTGTTTAGATATTCTGAAGTGTGTAGAAATCGCATTTGGTAATAACATGTCCCGCCTAAGTAGCTGAAATAAAGGAAAGAGGGTGATTTTTATTTTAACAATGTGTCATATCAAGTTGCATGACATTCAGCCTAGAAGGAGAAACTGAAAGCAGGAAAAAAGAAATGTTTAGAGAGTATCTTCAGCATTTTGTACAATGGGATAGTAAATGTAGTTGAAACATAGTGAGAAAGTATATGGAGCATTATTCAATGAAATATCACTGGATTTAGGGACAAATTACTGATACTGGGAGTGAGTGAGGAGAAGTAATGTAAAATAGCTCTAGAGTTTGATCTAGTATATAAGAGTGGAAAGTAATGGCAAATCTTATTACTTTGACAGGATACTTTAAGTCACATACTCCCTTGTTAGCTAAGACTGTGGGAATTAGATGGCTAACACATCTTTTGAAGTAGACTTATTAACAAAAAACAAATAACATAAACTATATAAATGTTATATATTAAATGTTAATTTATATTAAATATAATATAAATGTTATATATTAAATATATAACATTTAATATGTTCAAAGGACTATCATTAAAAAGTTGCTACAGTCTGTATGTATAACTAAAGGTATACCACATTTGAGTTACAAAGAAGAACAATATGCCTTATTTCATCCACTTATTTTAAAATAACAGGAAATTAAGGCTCAAGAAATATGAACGACCTAACATTTACTATTAAATATCTATGGAACTGTTTGTAAATTGACTGTTACCAATCTTTTTATTGTGTAAAATGCCATAATCTAAATGTATGTTAGTTGTATTTAGTTAATGTTCCTGTCTTCCACAGGTTACCAAAGCATCATAGTTTCTATTTTTTTTTTTTTTTTTGAGACAGGGTCTTGCTTTGTAGTTCAGGCTGGCCCTGAGCTCACTATGTAGCCCAGGCAAGCCTTGAACTCAAACATCCTCCTGTCTCTGCCTCCTGAGTGCTGGGATTACAGGCATGAGTCACCACACCTGGTGCTGTGTGGTATGTGGTATTGATTGCTGGTGGGTGTGAGTCACCACTCCCAACATTGTATGTGGTTACCAGGATCGAAGTCAGGGCCTTGCACTTGTGAGGGAGGCATTGGAATGAATGAGCTAAATCTCCAGCCCTATTTTCTCATTTTTTAAATAAAAGACATACAACAGGGTTGTATGAATACCTGTAATAATATCATGAGCAAAACCAACTATTTGGAAGAATATGCTTCATGTATGCAAAACTATGGATCAAATCTGAAAATCACACAGAGTAGTTGTTCAGTCAGCACATTAGACCATAAGATGGAATTTAGCTTCCCTATCTGAACTAGGAGCTGTTGGTGATTCATTGGGAGAAACAGTAGGAAAAATACTGGCATGAGGGAAACAGTAAAGTTGAATATTTAAGCTGATGCATGAACTACCTGGCTAGGCTAAAATTTAAAATCAGGCTCTAAGCTCACAGAGTACTTTGAATGTTGTCTTTTTTTTTTTTTTTTTTTTTGAGACAGGGTCTCGCTTTATAGTTCAGGCTGGCCCTGAGCTCACTATGTAGTCCAGGCAAGCCTCAAACTCAGCAATCCTCCTGCCTCTGCCTCCCAAGTGCTGAGATAACAGGCATGAGCCACCATGCCCAGCAAGAGTACTTTGAATGTAAACTTTAAAAAGCTTAATATTTCTATAAAGCATATTGTGTATAGTATATCCAAAGAGGTCTATAAGAAGGCTGTTAATCACTGTTCAAGTAGGTATTAATGCACATCTGCATTCTGCTGTGTGTAACAAACTTCAACAGTATAGACTTCAACAAGAAGACAGATTGCATCTTGCAGTTAAATAACAATATATTTGGGAAGTCCATAACATAGGACTAGGTAATGGCTTTGGTGTATAACAACAAAAAGACTAAAATTCTTGTGGACTTTCTTTGCTAAACATTCAAGAAAGAGAGAAGTAATTTGAAGTGATATTCAGTCATCCGCACTGACAGTGTGGCAATTATAGGGAAAAATCAGAATGTGTACTAGAAGCATCAAAGTGGATTCTGTGTCAGTAGCTAACAAGGCTGCACGGGCATATGGCAGGTCAGTATTGCTCTATCCATCATTTAAATTTTATACCAGTGTTTCTGGTACAAAGGGATGTGTAAAAACAATAAAAGGACACCTTAAATTAATCAATACTCTAAAAATTTTCTAACAACCCTACCCAGCAATGCTGCATATATCTCATGAATTGTACTGTGATCTCTTGAGAATGCCTGTTTGAAAAGAGTCTGGGCAAAATAGGAATATCACTGCAGAGAGTCTTGACAGTAAAAGGCTATTTTTATTTTTGTTTCATCATCCGTTTGTTGGCTTATATGTTTATTTTTAATATTGACAGTATTGCTTTTCCCAATAAAGCAAGAGTTCTCTTGTTAAAGAAAAAAGAGAAAAATGGTTATTTGGCAAATATTTTTACAATCTATCTTGTTTTTTTTTCTGTAAATGACTAGAGCCAATGTAGTGATACAATATATAAATCCAGAAGCTCTTCCACATTTTAACCCTAATTCCTGTGAGTTTCTGTATGACTATCAGCAACCATTTATATGTGGATTTAGCTTAATACAAAATAAAATAAATCTTTTAATCATAATTATTTTACTAAATCATACTAAACCAAAAAGATAAGTAGTAAATATAGCATCCAAGTGTTAGGTTAACACTAGATATCCTGGAACTAGACTTTAATATGCAAATTATGCTCAACTCCATCAACTGGCAGAAAAAAAAATCATTTCTCAATACAGATATAAACTGGACATCCCAGAACACAAGCTGTGTATTATGAGTCAGATTTTCAATGCTGGCCACTGGGAAAGCTTGAATAGTCAGAGGTTAGACAGCAGTCTTGGAATGAGGTAAATCCTAAAGTCAGAGAAACTAACCTGGAAGCAGATGATTCTCTTGTTTTGAGAAAAAGGAATATGCACTAAAATAATTAAGGTACAATAGGAGCTGGCCAAGTAATCAATAAATCATCAAAGATATAAATATTTCACTATAGAATTTAAAATAAAAATCTTAACAAAATTTGGTACTTATACAATTAAAAGAATTTTTAATCCTGAGAGAGAAATTAATACGGGAACTGTGTCATGAATAAGTAGAATTCAGTAGAAGAAATCCAGCCATTGAGAGTTTGGCTTCTGTGGCAGAATCTTGATTGAGCCGGAAGCAATAAAGCATAGGACAACTTAAGGAAAATAGAACAGAAATATATGTACAAAAAATCTTGGGACTTTTACTAGTACCTAGGGTAAATGGGTGTCCTAGGTTACACTATTTAAAACTAGATTATCAATTATATCATACTGTAGAGCTCCTTAGAATCCCTCTCGAAGACCAAGGTTGGCCTAAACTTGATACAAAAGAGAAATAAGTTTTTCAATAGATATTAAATATCTTCGTAATATGAACATGTGAATCAAGTATGGAAAGTCTAAGAAAGTCATTACAACTTAAGCATCACTTTATGACTTTCATGATATTTGGATGTAGAATAATGGAACAGTTTTGAAGCCCTGTATATAATGTGAAAGATGCTGAAATTCATAGTAGGATAAGCAAACATAATGAGAAATGCTACACAGTATTATCACTGAATTATCATTTAATGTAATGCTTATATAACTTTAATAATGTTCATTATAGCAAAAGGAATTAAACTCATTTAAGTGTAATCAGAATTGATAAAAACAGATATAAATCAAGAGAAGTTGTGACTCAGGTACTTCTTATATACCTTGGATTTAAAGCGATGATAGAAATCATTAGACAGAAATTAGAAATCAAAAACAAGAAAGATGAAAAAAATTGACTATGATTAGAAAGAAACTGCAGGAAATAAATATGAGATAGAGTAAATATGAAACAATCATAATTCTGCGTTTTTTTCTTTGAGACAGTGTCTCTCTTTGTAGTTCAGGCTGGCCCTGAGCTCACTATTTAGCACAGGCAAGCCTTGAACTCAGCAATCCTCCTGTCTCTGCCTCCTGAGTGGGGATTACAGGTGTGAGCCACCATGCCCAGCCATAATTCTGCATTTTTAAATATAAACTTTGTATTCTAGAAGCATAGTCTTTGAAAATTTTCTTAAAAACCGCGTACTTTAAATTACTACCTACTAAATCTATGTGAAAGATGTCTATCATTTCAGTTGAACAAATTATATATATATATATATATATATATATAAATATATAATTTGTTCAACTGAATTGATATATACATATACATATACATACACACACACACACACACACACACACACATATACTATGTAGCCCCAGCAAGCCTCAAACTCAGCAGTCCTCCTGCCTCTGTCTCCTGAGTGCTGGGATTACAGGCATGAGCCACCATGGCCAGCTTTTAAGATAAATCTTAATGGTAACAAACTCTGATTGTGTGTGTGTGTGTGTGTGTGTGTGTGTGTGTGTGTGTGTGTGTGTGTAATCGGGGATTGAACTCAGGACCTTATACTTGTGAGGTAGGCACCATCTGCTGAGGGATTAGCCCAAATGACATGTATTTAAGCAATTGAATGTAGTGAGGAAATGGTAGCTTGTTGATTCTATGATCAGTCTACAAAAGATAGAAGCTCTAAAGCATGCTCTTCCCTTTTTTGATGCTAATTGCTGTTTTGAAGAGGTTTACCTCGCAAAGAAGTTAAGGGGAGCTTCTTGTCCAACAGCTATTGACAAATCGTTCTGCAGCACTCATGGAGTCTTGAAAGCGGATACCTACTCAGCTACTGAATCTTGGGACACTGCAGTTCCAATAGACGCTTAAATTCTAGCTGATGAGAGACTCTGAGCCAAGTGCCCAGCTAGGCTCTATCCAGTTTTCTGATCTACAGAAACTATAGATAATAAATGTGTGTTGATTTGAGCTTCTACTTTTTGAGTGTTTCATTTCAACAGTGAATAAGTAACACAGGTTTAGGAGATTTTGTTATCTAGAAATTCTCAGGTTGAGAGAATTCATATACATATATACATATATATGTATATATACACATATATGTATATATATATTCATTACCATATATACATATATACACACATTTGTACATGTATGAATATATAAAATGCACACATATGTATATATGTGTGTATGTGCATATAGATGTATATACACATATACATATTTACACACACTCACATTAAAATATATAAACAATGATAAAAACCAAATATACACACACATGCACACACACACACACACACACACACACCTTTTGAAGGGCAAAAGGTAAGAGTAGACAAAAATAAGGAAATATTTGTCAAGTGTATTTGCATTTGTTATGCAGTAAATATTTATTTGCTTATCAAAGAAAGATAAGTGTACTTCTTTGGAAGAAAAGACACTTTTAGAAGGAGTAGGGGACACATGAGAGTTGGACAGTTTTGAGATATAGACTAAATTAATTACAGAAGCAATGGAAAATGTTAAATGCAAAACTGAACAGTTTGAACAATAGTTCTTGGATTACTATTACTTTCCCTCTTATTTGGAGTGTACAGTTGATGACAGATAGTCAAAGAATTGGCATTGTCTATCTATGACAAAATTCATGGAAAAGAATATTTAGAAATGAATGATTTGGGGGAACTGTGAAATTGAAGTAATAAAATTAGAACATGAAGTAATGGAGAAGTAATTCACAGTCTGTAAGAAAAGTGGTTCAGCCAGATGAAGCGAGAGTTGGACATGAATTCCTACCAATGTGTTCAATTTTTCAAGCTGTTAGAAAGGACTGCCCACAGAGAACTTTAACCTGAACACATCTGTGGTTCAGAACTTCATTGGTGACACATCTCTCCCATCAATCCTTCCTTGTAGGTGTGCAGCACACTTGTCATAGTGCTAAAAATGAAATTCCCAACATGACGACCACATACAAAACTCTGCCATAAGAGTAGTGTATAAAGCTGAATGTAGTAGTTCATACCCGTAATTTTCCACTCTGGAAGCCCAAGGCAGGGAATCAAAAGTTTGAGAGCAGTCTGGGCATCATAACATTTTAGCAAGAACTTGTGTCAAGGTAATTACAAGAGGGCTGCTGGGGATGTAGCTCAGTGTAAAGGCTGCATGTTCAATCTGCAGTACCACACAAAAAGAAAAGTCAATTATATGGATAAAATTACAGAGTATGCGATGAAAATTTTAAATGATTAACAAGAGAAGACAGTTTAAATATTCTTACCTACTTAAGTTTCATGTAACAAAAGGATTTGAGTTGTATATGTTGATCCAATGACATGGATGCTGCAATTCAGAACAGAAACAAAGTACAAGTGTGGCCCACTGGGCCTTCTGTTAGACACAGGAGCATAAAGGTAAATGAGACAATTCTTTGACCTCAAGGAATTGAGAATGCAACTGGCTAAAGGGCTTATAGAAGATGTGATATGGGAAGAATTCAAATACTTACTGGAAGGCAGTGGGTGGGGTTAGGGGACACATCGCTGTCTGTGGCAGAAGATGTGCGGGAAGTTTTGAAGTAGGATTTCTGCCATACGAACCTGTTCTCTGAAAAAAATTGTGATTATGGGTCTAAACATTTCAAGCAGTTTGCAGCACCTTCCTTTGGAGGAAAAGCTGTAAAAGAAGCCTCATTCAATGATGCTCTCCTCTCCTGTAATCCCAGCACTCCGGAAGCTCAGGCAGAAGCATGAGAGTTCAAGGGCTGCATAGCAGCTACGTACCAGTTCAAAGCCAGCCTGAACTATACTGTCTAGGAGGTTCTGTTTTGTGTGTGTGTGTGTGTGTGTGTGTGTGTGTGTGTGTGTGTGTGTGTGTGTGTGTGTGAAAAACTGTCAATTTATTGATTCAAAGTTTTTTTTTTTTAAACAATCCCCTGTATGGGTTAAGTTCAGGGTTAAGTATCACATTTGTACCACATTGCTTGAGTCTTGACACAAAAGTATGCATCACCTGTGTAATCCCATCACGCTTTCCTTCCCCCAGCCTCTGTAATACCTGTTTGGGGTGTTTTAGCACATATTTCATAGAGCTCAAAAGCATGTTATTACTGCTTTCCTTACCACCTCCCCTTCCCAGATACCCCACCCTGGGGTTAGTTTTTAAAGGTGGGACATTCAATTTCAATTTATTGAGATCACTGACAAACTATGGCTTATTGTGCATTCATGAGGACCCTGCTTTTGCTTCCAGAGGGCTTGTATCTAAACTTTGGCTATTACTCTCATCAGCTACCACCCACTCATTTATCTGCAGGGGGGAATTCTGATCTTCCCCGTGGATCCTCACACAGCACAGGTTTCTAAACAAATCTTCAAATCTGAACTAGCATTAAAGGAAAATGTTAACTGGCTCTTTTAATTTATTTCAATACATATATAAAAATTCTTCCAAGTTAGTCTCCCAAAGCAGCTCTGCTTCCATTCGCACCCATGCAGCACCTGGGAGAACTTGAGCCATTCTCTGAGTAGGCACAGACTGTGAGACACGCAGCACCAGCCCTCTGGGACTCAGCACCCAGCTGGAGAGCCCTGCCTTTCAAAGGGTCCCGGGACTCTAGCCAGGGGACAGCGTCCTCCCCAGGGCACACTCTGGGACAGGAACTTGTGTCTGCTAATTTCATCCTCTGAAGAAGTGCACTTCCCCCTCAAGAGGTACTTGTACGTCATTTTCCTTACTGGTTCCTCTCATCCAGCTGACCACAGGAGACAAGAAAGAGCTCTGAACTGGGGCAGGGGTGGGGTGGGCTGGAGAGTGGCTAGGGGAGGAGCAGGTAAAAGAAAAGCACAGGAGGTTCTGTTTTAAAGCACGAAGTGAAACAAACAAAATCGCCCAACCAAATAAACACAAAAGTAACTGGGAAATATTCGGGAGAGGCTCAGAGACCACTTTTTCTTAGTTAGCATCAGAAATATAGGTGCTGAACAAGATGAGTCAGCTCCTATCTGAATACCCAGGTTAGATACTGACTCCCTATAAAGATTCTAGCAGCAGTGAGAAAGAGTATGGTACATCATTTTTGTAATTTTCTTAAACTAGCAGCTAAGACATACTGGTCGGTTTGACATGCAATCACCACTCTTTCAAAAGAAATGAATGGTGCTATTTAGATATAATATAGATATTTTATCTAAGTTTCATGCTGATGGCATACACCAATTCAGCCTTTTCGAAAGGCTCTTTTTCCCAAAGGGAATGGTGCTTATCATTATCAGGAGTCTATACTTTAATCAGTTTCTTCTGTTGTTCTCCAGATGATAATTGGCTTTAAATGATTAAATATTTCTGATAGACCAAGGAATTAATTTCAAAATGGCTCCTTGATTCCCACCACCTAACCATCCTAACTACTTAGTTTTAAATTTTAATAATAATGTCCTCAGGAGCCACTGGCAGATATTTGATACTGTCTCCAGCACCCAAGCCCAGTTTCATCTTGTGCCACTACCTCCTTCTTTCTCTTCTCTAATCTTCTCATTGTTTAAGATCGTTGGTCCAGAATCCATCCCGTCTCCATTGTCTGCGACTGCTTGTCATATTGAGACCCTCATGTGCAGTAAAGGTACAGGGAGCATGTTGAAGACTACAAATTTTAGCCCTGTACTGAATGTAATGTTCACCTTCCAATTTCCATGTCGTGCTACCTTCAGCAAACCATTTGCATTTAAAAATTTCTATTACCTCTTCCAGGACTTTTAGAATTAATGTCCTACAAGGTACCTGGTGCACCACATAAATGTGGTTTTGTTTCCTTCCTTATATAGACAATCGTATAGACATCAATCTGAAGAAAATATTTAACTGTGAAGAAAGAAAGAAGCAAGAATGAGTAATTACTTATGTGATTACTGAAAAAAAATCACCATCCTTCTTTGTTCTGTCAGAAGAACCACATTCTTTCATTCTAAGAAGTGGTTGCACTCTAGGAGATACGGTGATGAAAGAAGCATGTCTTCTTCTTCCTCACTTGCACAATATGGCATGCTGCTGTCTTGTGAATGTTTCCATAGAAACAACAGAACAGCTTCTGGGGCAAGAGACACGCTGGAATTTTTGCGGAGCCTTTTTTCCCCTTTAGCAGTCAGTGCCAGTCCTGGTTTGGTTGAGTTTACAAACACACAGACATTGATTTGAAACTGCGTGAGTTCCAGAGGAATCATGCTCAAAGTAAAAGTTCAATGTATAATCTTCTAAGTTCAGGCAGATAGAGCAGAGTTTTGGATATAAGTTGCACAGACCCTTAATCAAAGTAAGTGCCAACACCCTATTATTCAGTTAATCTGATATATGAGACTAATAAAATCAGTAGAACTGGCTGTATATTTCTTGCTATTTTGTTGATTAAAATTTTTTAGAGAAAAGTGGCAGTATAATACCCCTAAGTCTATTCTATCAGTTTAACGAAAAGTTACCTCCACATGCTACTCAATGGATATTCAAATGGACTTCAACATTCTAGTACTGGGGAGTTTTAGGATTAACTCTATTCCTTAATTTCACTAATATTTTCTTCTATATTTTTCTGGCAGAACTAAAGCAGTAAATATTCTATGCTTTCTGAACTTACAGTTTTCAACATGAAATAGGATTTTATGATTATTTAATCTCTTCTGTGCCCAAGGATAATGCTTCATTTTTATTATTAATTTCTTAAATAGACAACTGAAATGTGTCCCCAATTCTTTCAACGTTTTGACAGTTACTTTGACAGACCTTGGGAAATATTCCAGATTTCTCAACATCACCCATACTCTTTGAATAAAAAAAAAATAAAATGTATGTGGATCAAGAAATGATGGATCAAGAAATCTAAAGATTTCAAAAGACTTATGTAGCTAAGCAAAGATAAATTGTTTTTGGAAAAAAAATGTCTCTATCAACTATACCCTTATCCCAAAGGGATAAGGCTGTGAACATAAAATGATTTTATGGTGCAAGGAGGAGTAAGCTCTGAAGCATGTATCACAAAAGGAACAACTTTAGCTATTCAGGAAAATGACAGACTGCACATAATCACATTGACTTTTCTTCTAAATTATTACTTAGTGAAATTCAAAAATGACCTGGTAGAAGTCAGCTTTGATCACTTTAAAAATTTACCCTTATACAACCAGAAGAACATAGTTAATATGTTGCTTCGGGGAAAGAATAAGTATGATTTGTAAAGAAAAGGAAATAGCATGTATATAGGGGGTGGGGGGTTGTGGAAGGGTAGGGATATGGGTAAAAATGAGAATTAACTTCCGTCATATACTGGTACAAATTCCCCAATGTTAAGTGTGATTGTGAACTGTATATAAAATGTACTGATAAAGAATTCAATTTAAAAAATATAAAGAAATTCATTATGTCATAACTTACTAGTAATTCACGCACCACAGGTAGAGGCAAAAGGAATGAGAAGTTAAAGTGGCAAAAATCAGAATAGGGTTTTCATTTTGTTTCATAGACCTTTCATTTTCAATGTAGTTTCCTTTACATCAGTGTTTATACTATTTTCAATGGACATTTCAATACAGAGTTGTTTTTGTTTGTTTGTGTGCTTGCTTGTTGGTTTGTTTTGTTTTTCCTTGATCACTGTAGACCTGTATGATTATTCATTCTCTCCTAAAACAGTGGTAGTGAACTTATGGCATGCATATTGTTCATTTTACTTTTAAGACAAAATATTCTACTGTGTGAGTTGCTTCTTCTAAACTAAAACTTTAGGATTCAGTTTGAGTTCCAGGGCTGACACTTCAAAATAAGTAAGTGGGCATTAGGTGGAGTTTTGGCACTTATCTCAAAAATGTGGACCATCTCTGCCCTAGAATCCCATCTACGAAGTAATCTACACATACTCTCTTTGAGTCACTTTCTTTATCAAACTATTCCACATCCACAACTTACTGAAAGAGAGATTATTTTTATTCAAAGTTCAGAAACTTCAGCCCATGTTCAGCAGGGTAAATTCAAAAATACCATGACAAAGGGCCTTAAGTGGAGGAAATCATTTCACTTCATGTCAGCCAGGAAGCAGAGAGGGAGAAGGGAGGAGCTGGGGAAGATGAACCCTTCAGGTCATGCTTCCAGTCACTCACCTCTACTGACCAGGTGCCTCCTCTAATAGCAAGTCAGCAATCCCCTTTCAAAAGTCCCACCTGAGTCTGTCAGGCAGCTGGATGTCCTTGAGCGAATGTATAATATACCTTTATCTGTTTTGTTGGCCATAGCATAGTTTTCCTCCATCATTTCATCCCCAATGACTTGTGCATACATATTATCTCTAATGTTCTTGGTTTTGCTTTGTAGCATTCTCTTTTTTCATGTTGTTTTATCTGAAAATCAAACTGGCTTCTGATATCAATAAATTTCTTTATTAGAGGAGACTATACATCCTGTTGTATGAGAGTATCTCATGGTAGAAATGATACCCACATGGTATCTCATAATTAAAATATCATTCTAAATCATTTTTCTCTAATTTCTAAAATCCTCATGTTTATTAAAGTTTATGCTATCTACCAAAACCTTTTTCTCTTTATCTCATTATTGACATCTATAGATATCCTTCACTGAATTTCATTCTTTGTTGAAATTTTGACTATGCTACTCAGGCTAAGATATTCTTAATCTGATTTTAAAATCCCCTTCAATCTTTTCTAACCTTGCCACACAATCCTGGGATATATTATTCACCTTTCCTATCACTGGTACAGAATATGTGACATTGATAATTTAAAGGAGGTGAGTTTTAATTTCATTCACAGTTTCAGAGGGCTAAGTCCATGGTTGTCTAGCACTAAGATGTAAAAATCAGTGTGGAAAGGCCCAAAAGAACAATGCAAATGCACCAGAGAATAATAAAACAAGCACTACATCTAGGCCCCAAATTCATGCCTCTATGAATCATTCAAATAAATCCACAAGTATGTTTTACTAATCCCCTAGGATAGGTCTCAAGCTAATAAAGCTGAAATGCTTACTTGTTAAATTACTCCACTTGTCAGATTGAGGGCAAAACATTTTTAAAACCCATATTTAATCACCAGACGCAATAGCATGCTAGTAATTCCACTAAATCTAATGAAACCATCTTGAATACAACCAAATATGCAAGAATCCCTTCCCCTTGAAGTTTCAACAGTTCCACCATTGCTCAAAAGTTCAAGTCCAAAGTCTTTTCTGAGATTCAAGGCAAATTCTCCACTCTAATCCTCTGTATAATACAAAGACAAGCTACTAGATTTCAAAAATCAATAGCACAAGTTAAACATTCCCTTCCAAAAGTGAGAAACAAGAGGATAAAAAACATTAGAATCAAAGGAAGAATGAAACTTAGAATGCAAACATGGAATCATTTATGCCATATCTAGCATCTGGGACACATGGTAGTGAGATAGGAATTCTAGGCAACTAGTGTGGACCCAACTCCTTTGTCCTGTCCCTCAGGCTGGTTACCTTCCAGACCTTCAGCTTTTCTCAAGAGACATTCAATGTTGCTGGCATCTCTAAATTTCTAGAGTGTCCCTCACATTACAAGCTTCCCAAGATCCATTTTTGAATTCTGGTTGAAAACATTTTTGATCCTTCTATTGCAATCTATATGAATTAACAATCAGTAGGACATGGACAGTGCCACAATCTGGCATCAGTTCAAGCAGTACCCAGACCCTTTTGAACTAGACTGCATTGATCTTTAAGTGCAGGCATAGCTGAGCATGAGAAAATGAATCCAAGGAAACAATTGCTTACATAACCTTTTTCAATAAGAGAGTCTTGGGATTTCATTTGAAATGCACTGTTCTCATTTTTGTGTCCTCTGTGCATGTTTAATGTATGTTATCTTTGTAGATGTGGTTCAAAGCTCATGAACTTAATATATCAAAATAAATATACTAGACTTTTCATTAAAATTTTCTTCTGTATTTTTATAAATCTTTATGTGTTTTACATCGTTGCTGACAAACTACTGTGGTTTAACCCAAAATGCAACATGTAACCAAGTTTGACCATTGTATATCCAAGATATATTTCAAATTTGTGCAGTTCCATCCAAAACTTTGCAGCCTATATTGCCTCTATCTTGTTATATCGAAAAAGCTTCTTTAGTGTTGTTTTTGTTTTAATTCCTCGGCATTGAGATGTAGATCATAATTTTAATACCTTTTGCTATGCAATTGCTAGATTTTTACTTAATTAATTAATTAGATTTCAATCTATTGCTCTGAGAAGAAAGTTGAAACATGTAAGAAGCTATGTGATTTAGCCCTTCCTAGGTCTTAAAGTGTATCAGTTACAATCCTTCTTTGTTCTCCATATTAAAAATTTATTCCAGTTTTTAAAATAGTCTTTAGTTTCTAGATTAATTTTATTTTTACAAAAATTAGATCAATATAAACTTTTCAACTAGCTGCATAGCCAAGTTCCTGTGCTATTAACATCTTACTTTAATAAATGTTATAATTACTAAAGTAATTGTTATATTATTAATTAAGTCTATATTAATTCACATTATCATAAATTTTACCTAATACCCTTTTCCCATCCAGGCTTCCATCCAGAAGAACCATTTTTGATTAAATCACCATGTCTACTAAAGGTTCCTTTTGACTGTTCCAGTATTTTATGTTTACCTTTTTTATAATTAATTTCAACTTTTGGGGAATAATGGTCAAGTATTTTGTTGAATGGTCTTCTGTTGGGATTTATTTGATTTTTTATGGTTATAACTAGGTTACATGTTTTGGAACTAAAGGCCACATTGAGAAAGTGTCCTCCTTTCATTATATCAAAGTTGCCTTCTTTCAAAATCACTCATCTCTATGTATTTTGACCTTGATAACTTGGCTACGGTAATGTATTGCCAGAAGTAAAGTTATAATTTGTTTCCTTGTTTTTCTACATTTTGGAAGAAAGTAATAACACCATTAAGTTCTACCTCCTCAAAGACAAAGTATATGGACAAATTATTTTGAATTCTGCATGGGAGGATTGCTTTTTGTTTCATTATCAATTTGTTTAATCATCTACTTATGTAAGCATGAACTTACTGATATTTATTTTATACTTTGGAGTTTAAGACAATGACTACTCTTTTGCATGATTTACTGCATTGCTTTGACTGCCTTTACCTCTTCTTGTTTTCCTTTAACATACTTCTATCAGCGCATTTTTCCAAAAACTTTCCTCCAAATACTTCCTTCATGTTTTCCAAGTCCAGATGCTCCAGACTCTTAGTACATAATTCCTACCACCCCTTGAATCAGCTGTTTCACTGAAGAACCCTGGTTCCTTATATTGTTGAAAGTTTCTAGCAACGAAATCAAGGAGGTAGCCATGCATTTTTGTTGCTAGTGTATCTTTGCTTCTAGGCTCTCATAGTGATGGGTAAATGAAATATATGTGCATATACTAACAGCATTTAAGCACACATACATGGCCATACCAATACACATTTATTTATATGTATAAATAACACCATACATATACACACACACATATAAGTACATGTTTATAGGTATATAGTAAAATCACCCACACACATACACATATATCAGTGTATGTCTATAGGTATATGCTAACACCACATACATTTCTCTATATAGCGATCTGAATTCATACTAATAAAAATTAGTTCATAGTGATATCTTCAGTTCTATTTTAGTGTATCTTTTTTTGTTGTTTGTTGATTTTTTTTTTTTTGCTTTACCAGAGATCATATTCAGCCCCTCGTGTTTACAGGGTAGGACCTGTACCACTTGTGCTAAGTCTCCAGGCACCTACATCTTGTTTTACATATATTCATCTATTCCCGCTATCTGTGAATTCCTCTACAGTAGTGAGAATCCTGGTTACCATCATGACCATCCCTTACTTAAATGTCCAGTAGCAGTACACAACCCTAAAAACATCAGAACTGTTAATATCTAACTCCATGAGATGAAATATTATCCACTGGAGTGCACTATTTGTGTTTAAATTTTTAATTTTTATTTTACAGATTTCAAAGTCACTTATTTTAGCAGTCTTTCCCCCCACTTCATAGGGAGATCATTTCATAATTGTAATATAGATTTATACTTTTCATATCCTTCACTCTTTTCTCAACCTCCACCAACTTCCTAAATATATATATATATATATATATAATTTAATTTTCATACGTATACTTTATTCTTTGTGTAGTGAAATCCACTGGGTCTTCACAAATCATAATGTTATATGGTATACACTGTAGTTTCACCAGGTGAAAAATCCCCTGTTGCTTCCCACATTGCCTCCCCATTCTCCCAAACCTTGGTAACGACCAATTATTGTTATCAGTTCTCAGATGTTATCTTGTCTTAAATGTCAGATAATTGGAATAATTTAGATCATAGCATTTTCATCTGGTTTTTATCTTACTAAATTCCTAAAAGTAGATTTTTGATGTTCTCACAGTAAAGAGAAGATAATTATGTGAAAGTGATGAATAATTTAATTAGCCTAATTTGATCACATCACAATATATATGTGGGAATATTGAGAGATACAACTATTACTTAAAGTTAAAATAAAATACTTTAAAAGCATTTAACAATTAATCATGTTGAGTTGTGGATTGATGGCTGTTTTGGTCACATCACAATATTCATTATATTTCCGCAGCACACTTTGTTTATTCATTCAGCTATTGAAAGACATCTTACAGGCTTTCATGTCTTGAATTTTAAATTTTTTTCTCACCTTATTTTCCAAGTGAACTTCCACATTTGCTTTACTTTCTTTTCTTTGTGTGGGAGTCTTTAAATATTATTCGTGTCTCAGTTTAAATCCCATGTCTTTACAGATGCTTTTCTTTCTCTGCCCTAATGTTGGAGTCCTAGGTAATTCTTTCTCATGATTTGTTTTGTTAAAGGCTTAGCAGGGCCAAGCGATGTTCACACTCTGTGGGGTTGGCTTACTTTACTGTTTCTTCTCTACATGACTATGCCCTGTTTCTTTTTTCAAAACTCCATATTTCTAAAGTTTCTGACTCAGTAAATTCACCCTATATGCTTGCTAATTTAATTTATTGGTAAATGATCCCAATATCTTTTAATAATAACTGTGACATAGATATTCATATTTTATCTTTTGAAACTGAGATGAGGAAAGTTAAGAATGTTGAAATTTATAGTAGCATGGCCTTTAAATTTACATATTTTTATCTTTTAAATATGAACTTGGAAGTTGAAGGTCAGTGCTCATTTTCCTCCCACATAGCTAATACACATTGAATAGCAGTCCAAGTAAAAACGTACACATAGGAAAATAACTATCATTCAACTCAGAATTATCTTGAAAACTACTTCCTATAGAATGTGGAGTTAAAACAGGGCCCTCAAGGTAGTGAAAATGGTCTCATCAAAATCTTATTGAACTTGATAAACTCTTCTAAGATATCCATTATGATTAATTATGAATAAAGTGTAGTTAAGTGGAGGTGTTAATTTGTCTCATAGCTTCCTGGTGACAGTTGAAACCATCTTTGTGGTTACCTGATCCCAGAGGATAGTCTTGTTGTAGCCTCTGTGTGCTTTTCTCCTGGAAGCTGCAGAAAATATTTATGAGCCTGCCCTCACTGGGGGCTGGCGATAGAATCCCAGGGATTTTCAAACATTTTGAATCATTTTTCATGATAAAAACTTGATTCAGAGAACTGTATTCTTTTTAAAATTTTGTCCTCCATGAAATCGTGTGGGAATCTTTTCTACAAGTATTTAAGTTGATTTGAAGCATTAAAGTTACATCCACAATGAAAATTGAAATTGGGTTACAAAATTGTGTTATCACTATCATCACCACTACTATCCATTATTTCAACAATTGTTATTGTGTAGCACATCCCACATCATCAATAACACAAGAATGTGCAATAAAAACTATACATTTTCTCACATTCTGGTGTCCTATTTTCTTTCTCAAAATATTGTAGGTTTCATCGCAGAAGTCTTGTACTTTCTTAGATTAATTCCTAAGTGTTTTTCTCAGTTCTATTGTGAATTTATTTTTCCCTTGATTTCCTTTCTTGGTAAGTTCAGTGATAAAATTCATATGGTATCAGAAGAGACGCAGAACAGCAAAACCAATCCTAGGTAACGAACAAGAGCAAAGCAGAAGGCATCACAATCCCAGATTTGAAGCCATGGTACAAAGCCACAGTAATAAAAATGACATAAGTCTGATACAAAAATGGACATGACAATTAGTGCAACAGAATAGAGGATGCAGAAACTTCAAGTCCATTCAACTATATGATCTTTGACAAATGTCCATACACTGGATGTACCCTCTTTAATAGACAGTGTTTGGGGAAAAGTTTCTCTACATGAATAAGATGTATCAAATCATCCACTAAAGTAAAATCAAGATGAATCAAAAATATTAAAATGGAAAAATTTTAACTTGGTGGGAAACAAAGCAAGAACTTACTGAATAAAACCCCAGTTATGGAAGAAACAACACTAAAATTCAACAAATGGAGTCATATCCAATTAAAGAGCTTCTGCACAGCAATAAAATAACCAAGAAGATGGAAGACAACTTACAAATTTGGAACAAAAATGTTCCACCTATTCCTCAGACAAAGGCCTAATACCTACAATATATAAAGAACTTGGAAAGTTAGACCCCACCATAGTTTAAAAAATAGATCAAATGAAATACAAATGGTCAGTAAATTCATGAAGAAATGCTCAGTATCATTGGCTATTAATAAATGCAAACTAGCTTTAGCTTTTGGCAGGCTAAAGCCCAGTTTTTCCAACAACATTTTTTAAATAGGCTGTCTTTCTTCCATTGGGGATGTTTGGCTCCTTTGTCAAAGATAAGGTGGCTTAGTGTATCTGGAGTTGTTTCTGGGTCTTCTAATCTATTCCACTGGTCCTCGGGTCTGTTACTTTGCCAGTACCATGCAGTTTTTATCACGGCGGCTTTATAGTAGAGTTTTAAATTGGGAATTGTAATACCCCCTG
>PVIC010013760.1:0-37604 GCA_004025085.1 Thryonomys swinderianus | reverse complement strand
TCTTTTCTTTTCTTTTCTTTTCTTTTCTTTTCTTTTCTTTTCTTTTCTTTTCTTTTCTTTTCTTTTCTTTTTTCTTTCCCTTTCTTTTCTTTTCTCTGTAGTTCATGCTGGCCCTGAGCTCACGGCAAGCCTCTAACTCAGCAATCCTCCTGCCTCTGCCTCCCAAGTGCTGGGGTTACAGGCATGAGCCATCATGCCTTGCATTGTGGTTGGTAGTGCTAATTGCTGGTGGTGACTATATGGGGATCAAACCAGGGGCCTTGTGCTTGCTAGGCAGGCGCCAGAACCACTGAGCTAAATCTCCACCCCCGTGTGCATTTCGAATTTAAGGTCACTAATAATGCAGCTTTTATAGAAAAGTGTGAAAAGTCCAGCACAAAGGGCTCCAGAAAGCGTTTGAGCACACCAGGATGTCAGAAAATGTTTCCAGTGTGGAAAACGAGGACATTGCTGGACCTTCTGCAGCAACAGGTGGTGTGTAACAGGTGGTATCTATGCAAAATGCATAAAAACCTGCTTGCAGTGGGGGGAGGGAACCTCACCAGGCCAGCTACACCAGTTGAGAGTGAAAACAGAGATGAGAAGGCTGAACAGGTCACAGCTGCCCCAGTAAATGTAGATGTAGGGCAAAAGTGAGGTTTCTAAAGGGCTTGCAAAGCCCTTGGGGAGGAAAAAAAGTAGGAGGATTTCAAATTGTGGATGGAAGAGATTGGTGAATAAACAATGGAGCATAACTGAGGTGGGCAATACACAGAGCAGGGCGAGTCAGGGGCGGGGAGGGAAGAAGCTGGTTCCCGCTGAGTGGAAGAGCACGGACTGTTTGTCTAGGATGGGGCTGTGCAAGAGCCAGGGGAGAAGAGGGCGGGAGGAGACACAAAGCAAGACAGGGGCCACACTTTCCCCTTGCTCCGGAGTAGCGAGCTCCTCGTGAGAGACAGAATAAGAAGGCCCAGCAGTAAAAAGTAGAGAACCTGATCTCAGAGGAAATGTACCAAAGGAGTCAAAAGGCGACGTAGAAAAAGTAGTTCAAAGACAGTCTCCAAAAGAGTATTTCAGTCGACACAAAAATATAACAAAGCTTTATTGAAAATAAGAATGTGTATTCCTGCTAGCAGAGGGATAAAGAGCTCAGAGGGAAGGACAGGGAGACAGAAAGGGAATGAACATTTATTATACTGGGTTTGTAAGAGACCAGGAAGCAATACAGGTTTTGAAAGATTTAAAGGTGATTTATTTGTTCTCTTGGGGAGGAATTATAAATAGCTCATCATTTTGGTCAATTCTGACAGCAGTCCTCTCAAAAATACCCTACAAATGTAAGATATTGTTATATACTCAATCGTGTCTAATGTATATATTTGATACCAGATACTAGCTAATTAATGTGGTAGAAAATGAGCTAAGTACAAATGTAATAGGAAAGTAAACATATATACCTATATGTACATGTAAATGAATATATGCAAAAGATGAGTTGTGTGTTTCTAATGGAAAAAAAGATATACAGGGCTGGAGATTTAGCTCAGTGGTTCCAGCATCTGCTTTGCAAGCGCAAGGCCCTGAGTTTGATCCCAGTAACCACATACAAAGCTGGGCATGGTGACTCATGCTCGCCAGCAATCAGTACCACATACCACAGTGCCAGGCGTGGTGGCTCACACCTGTAATCCCAGCACTTGGGAGGCAAAGACAGGAAGAGTGCTGAGTTCCAGGCTTGCCTGGGCTACATAGCGAGCTGAGGGCCAGCCTGAGCTACAAAGTGAGACCCTGTCTCAAAAAAAAAAAAAAAAAAGATATACAGAGAAATTCCATATGACTGCAAAACACATGCTTGCAGTCACACATGAGAATACATATGTGTGCATATCTATACACATATATTTATATATACATATCCATGTATATGTAAGTATACAAGTACAAAAGACTGCAATTATTTATAAAAATGAAAAGACAATAAAGAGTGCAGATGTGTATCTGAGTCATCACTCACATAGCATGGGTATTCACTAAACTCACACAGATGTCCAGGTCATGTAGCCATCAGCTGATTTCCCGTGGATGGAAATAAGACACAGGGCTCTGTGCTTTATGACTGTCATGTTGCTACATCCAAAAGCCAAAAAGTGAATCCTGGGGGCAACATTATTGCTAAAGATCTTTTTTTTTTATTTTTTTGAGACAGGGTCTCGCTTTGTAGTTCAGGCTGGCACTGAGCTCACTATGTAGCCCAGACAAGCGTCAAACTCAGCAACCCTCCTGTCTCTGCCTCCAGAGTGCTGGGATTACAGGCGTGAGCCACCACGCCCAGCACTGTGATATGTGGTATTGACTGCTGATGGGCGTGAGTCACCATGCCCAGCATTCTCTGTGGTTACCGGGATTGAACTCAGGACCTTGCGCTTGTGAGGCAGGTGCCGGAACCACTGAGCTAAATCTCTGGCCCTGCTAAAGATCTTTTTAAGACTTTTCAGTTTCTCTACTCAAAGAAGCATTTCACTTCTGAATAAACTCTGAAATGTGTTTACCTTTGCTTTCTGTGTATTAATTGCTTATCCATCCACTATAGAAGAGAAGATGTGAATCCTCCAGGGAGCAGGAAGCTTCTGGCTGTGATAGGAGAGGATAGGAGGCAGCCGCCCCCTTCATTGGGATCTGAGGTGTCGATCACAAAAAGAGGTTCTCACTTGACTGTATCCACATAGCAGCTTCAGTGAGATACTCTTGCTGGGTTTTTATTTTCTCTTAGTGTAACAAATGTTTTCATTTTAATACTTAGGAAAAATACAACTGATAGAAAGCAGTTTGGTTTTTGACAGTGTGAATGCTGGATGGTCAGTCTTTTGATTTATTTATTTTATTTTTTTGCAAATTACAAGTTGTCATCATTATTATTAGCATATCTACTTTTAGAACAACCTGTCATCTGAGAATGATTGATTTTTAAATCCATCCTATAAATGAAGTACTAAACACCTCCCTCAAAGAAGATGACTATCTTACAAGAAAATTGGAGAAACATGGAATATTTAATGAATCATAACTATAGGCCATAATGTGGCAATGATAAATATTTAATTTTCAGTAACTAGAGAACTTCAAACATAAACTGCATATAAAAATCTTAGAGTATTAAACAGATGACTTGTAAACAAATTGAAACCCTTAAGTATTCCTTGACCACCAACTATGGGTTTGGACTATTTTTTTGGGGGGGGCAACATTTTTCTTAATGATATATTCTTTAAATATAAACAAAGTCCATCATAACCATAATTTAGGTATGAACATTTTAGAAGTATTATTGTGTGAACATATATGTTAATCATTAGAATAAACAATAACTTTCAGTATCAATTTTATAGAAAAACAGCAGCCATAAAGTTGGTTGTGAGCCACTGATAGAAAATTGAACCAGTTGTTGCTCCTTTGATCACTTATCTTAAGCTTTAAAAATGTTGAGGTAATTGGAAATACCCTCTGGAAAGTTTAGTTCTGTATTGCTTTTTAAAAATTTATACAGATTGCATATCCCTAAGAGAGAAACATTTTCATAATGTGATTTTTCAAGACACTTTTCCCTAGTCTAAACTCTTCCAAGATCAAGACAATTTTCTCCTTAATTCCATAAATATTTTAGGTAACTATAATGTTCCAGTGTATTTAGATAAATCAAGCTGGTCTCCAAAATTTAAATCTGGGAAGATTCTCTAGCCAGTTTATCTGATACATTTTTCTAATTCCTTAGAAATAGAGTTAGGCTTTCATTGAATTTCTGAGAAAGAAAATGCAAGCAACTCATTATTCTTGCCTGTGGGGAAAGGAGCAGACAGAGATAAAGAGAATCCCAGAGTAATCCCTGAGACTCACTAAATGATATTGCTCCATACCTTAAAACAGCTTCTGTGGTAAGATTAGCAGTGGGCAGACAGGAGTGGCTGCACACCTATTTCATCGACTTGCTCCCCTTTGTGCACCATGGGACTTGCTGAAGGGACTGTTGCGCAAAATAGACAAGAGGCCATCATTGATGGATTACTTCTGATTCGTTAAATATGTATGCACTGACTGTATCTTCATGGAGCCCTGGATCCCACAGGAGATTAATAGATGCTTATTTGTGCAGATTTATGTTAAGTTACTTTTAAGTGGGACAGTAACTGACAAGTCACCCTTAAAAGGAATAGGGTCCACTAGATGAATTGAGAACCATCTGCTAGAGCAGAAGGAGGTACAGAGTTCATTTCAGGCTCTGCATAGATACTTCTCATTCCAGTATGACAAATGTTGATTTGTGAGAAAGCTTAGTTTTCTAGCTTTTATTTCTGTTCCATTTCTACTTTTTTTTGTGGTGATTTTATTATGGTAGTAATGTTTGCAGGGCATGTTTACATTCCATATGTGGAGATGGTACCTACACATCGTGCATTTTAACTCATTTTTTTCATCCTTTTCTCTTGTTCTTTTTTCACTTCTAAGTCAAAATACCTGATGGTCACGGTTAAAGGAGGAAAGGTGCATCTAGCCCATGGTTTGCCAAGGTTTCAGTTTATGATTGGCTGGCTCTGAGGCAGAGTGGCACGCCAGAGGTGCACCACAGTGAAGGAACAGTTTCTGGCAGGCAGAAGGCAGCAAATGACAACTGACAACCCTCTTTCTGTCCCTTATATTACATCCGGACAACCCCTTTAGAGGAGATAGGTCCACACCCAGGGCGGGACAACCTGGATCCCAGGTCTCCGCCATGAGTCAATCCCAGCGTCTCATTTCTGATCCCAGCAGCACATACCTCTGACATACCTTCCTGTGACCCCCTGAGGGTTTGTGGGAACATCTAGACAAACCATAGCACCTTCTCTTCACCTCTTCTCCATGTCCTTCCACTTTCTAATTCGTTCCCAGTCTAAGAATGATCTACCTCCATACATCCAATATTTATCTTTTATTTTGGTCTCTATAATTTGGATTTCTAATATAGGAGACAACTTGGGATATTTAGGTCTGTTACAGTCTCAAGGTATATTCATTCTCTTATAAATGATTCAAGTTTGTTTTCTTTACAGCATAGTAGTTCTCTATTGTGTGTTAATACCACATTTTCTTTATCTATTCATCTGTTGACTGGAATACTGGCTGCTTCCAAGATTTAAGGCTTCTGAATTCTGTTACTATAAATGTGGTTATCGTTTATCACTGTGATATGATTTCTTTAACTCTTTTGGACAGATACCTAGAAGGGAAATGCTTGGCTATAGTGGAATTTCTCTTCGCTTCTTGAGGAACATTCACACTGATTTCCATCGCGGCTCCTGGTTTGTACTCCCACCAACAGTGTAGAAGGGTTCTTTGTCCTCCCTCCCCCCACAACCTCACAGGTGTATGTTATTATTTAATTTTTTTTATGTCAGTTATACTTTCCACTTGTTTTGAGGGGACATAAAAAGTTTAGTCCAGTATGAAAAGACGTGTGCATAGTGTAATACATAAAAAAGGGATGACATATTTTATTTCAACTTTAGCAGTTTCGTAGGGCTTTATTTGGAGCCAATATGCTCACCCACAGATAATAGGATTAAATAAATAGCAGGCATGAATGCTACAAAATGACTCTCACCCATTTCCTGTACTCAAATAAAGCTGAGTGTTGGGGTAAAACACAACTGCTAGACAAACAGGTTTTCATGAGTTATGGTCATATAAACCTAGAGGTCCCAAAGAGCTATTATGCATACAGGGAAAAGGTACAAAAAGGAGAGTAATAGGCACTGTTGGGGACAGACACTGTTGTGTCACCCTGATCTCAGCTCATGAGGGAAGGGAACAGGATTCTCCTTTTGGGACTAGGAATAAAAAGTCTGCTTTCCAGATCAAGTGCGCTTGTCTTTGTACAGACACTTCACTACACTTCCCACTTCTGAGGTCAGTGTTTGGGGTTTCAGTGGTGATCCTTTTCTCACCACAAGAAGTGACTGTTATGAAGGAGGAAGTTGTTTTACCCTTAGATGCCAGAGGAATCCCTTGCCATAGCACTCGGTACTGCAGAATGGAGAGGGAGCGTGGAGAACATAGCACAAATGTGTTTTGTGGTTTCCATGAAGAAACTGGAAAAGCAGAGTTAGGATGGGTAGGGTAGAGCAGTCTGCATAGTTTCTGTGGGCTCTGGAGCATAAAGGGTATCTCCAGTTGATTGCTACCTGACCTGGAGTGATTAGGCTGGGGAGAGCCTAGGGGAAGGTTCTAGCTGGTAGATTTGCATATAAAGGGTGCATTCTCAGACAAATTAGATGGTCTGTCAAGGGACAGCAAGGCACAAAGACATCAAACCATCAGAATATTTACAAGCAATTTTAAGAAACCCTTTTGGAATCATAATCCCTCTTTCTGAATGCATTTATTACAATGAATATTTAGCTGTGGTCTGCCCAGCTAGTTTGAGATCATTGCAATACCCACACTGAGCTCAGGCTGTGATCATCCCTCTGCAGGCCTACATTTAGTTTTTTTTTTTTTTTTTTTTTTTTTTTTTTTTTTTTTTTTTTTTTGAGACAGGGTCTTGCTTTGTAGTTCTGGCTGGCTCTGAGCTCACTATGTAGCCTAGGCAAGCTTTGAACTCAGCAATCCTCCTGCCTCTGCCTCCCGAGTGCTGGGATTACAGATGTGGGCCACCACGCCCAGCCACTTCATCATTCTTAGTGACTAATTATAACACATGTGCACACAATGCACACACATGGTTATTCATTATAGTACCATTATTGAAAAGTAAATTTGAGAAAAACATAAATACATTTGAGTTTACATAAGTTAAATGAATTGACATATTTTTATGATAGAATTTATGGTAATATTTCAAAATCCTATTTTGAATAAGTAATACAATAATATTCAGCAGTATGCAGTGATAAGTATTTAAACCAAAAATGCATTTGATCACTGATTTTAGCATAAATACAAAAATAAATGGATACCAAAGCATGTATTGATCACATTATGAGAAAAAGTAACAATTCCAACAATTCTTTCTTTACATTCTTTTGTATTTATTATTTATTATTAATGTAATTAGAATGATATGTTTTACTTAAGTGTCTAACAAGAGTAGAATTAAATCATTTATTCAACTGATTTTTTTTTTCTGGTATGGGAATCGAACTGTGGCCCTTGTGCTTCCAAAGTAGATGCGGTACTACTTCAGCTAAATACCTGGCCCTGAACTGGTATTTTTGAGTATCTACTACAGCTACATATTAGATATTGGAGAATTAGTATGAATGAGTTTCTGCCATCCTAATTTTTAAATAGTGAGTGTAATCAATGAAATTAGAACTATAATATTGTTGACATTATTTTATACCTATGTGGTACTCCAAAATGGTAACTTAATCTTCAGTGGAGAAAAAAATTGTGGGTTGACTATACATATGAGGATTTAATTATAATACTCAGAGACTTCTTAGAAATTTCAGTGTATTTTTCTACCTCTTAAATACTGCAAAAAATTCCCATTCTTCATTAAAATAAGTCTGTGACTCTCAACAATATTTTTATAGACTTTGTCCAAGTTTTCTTCAATGTGTTATGCTGCATAATGGTATCTGATGTGTAGTGTAAGATGTGCCAGGAGAGAAAAAGAAGTCAGGAGAAGAGGAACAGAACTTCTGTGGGAAGACCAAGGGCTGGGAACTTACTCAGGAGCAGATGGAGGCCTTATGCAAACGTGGTCAGTTAAATTTTCTTAATAGGATGGGTCAAATTTTTGTTTATTATTTTTTGATATTATTATAGTATCATTTAATTTGAAAATCTAATCATTAATAATTAATATTTCCCTGGGTATTTATTTGAGAGTTTAAACATTTTAAAACTTTCTTGCTTTGTCTTTATTTCAGTGTACTTTTTTGGCTTCCCCTAATCTGTTTTTACTAGTTCAATTTTGATAGAATCAACAGTTCTGAAATAGGAAATTTAAGTTACATTAATTTTAGTTTTAAATACATAAATTATTTAAAAATAAAAATTATAAATATGTAAATATAGTAAGCTGCATGTTTTAATGATTGAGTTAGTCTTATGTGACTTGTTGATGAAAATATGAAGAAACTTTGCCAGGGAAACTTTTATTTCTTCAGGCTATTTAAGCAATCTTGATGTTATTCTTTTGGAGAGCAGAAGACTTTGGCAGGATAATGTGCACAAAGACACTATGATGTGGTTCAACACTTGCAACAAATTTTCCTGCGTAAATGTACTCATTCTTAGTAGTAGTAGTAGTAGTTATGCATTGAAAGCTGAAAAATTGCAGTATGCTCTACCTCATGTGACTCTGACCTAAGAAGTATGTAGGACATAAAATGTTCGTTCATATAGTGTAATCACTTTTGGAGGGCCATTTGGGATAGTCATGAAAGGTGCTCTTGTGTCATCATGGCTAGCAATCAAGTGAGGAGTATCTGCGTTATCATAGAAACAGTCCCATGCTCAATGTATTTCTTGAAGTCCTTGTCATCTTACCCAGGTGTTATATTTCCCTATAGTCACACTAGGGTCACCTGCAAATGGCACAGAGAAGAGTAAAAACAGCCAGCATGTTTAAGTAGTTGCGGCTGAAATACTGTATTTTGCTGAATTTCAAAAGGGCTATGGTTATATGAATAAGTTGTTTGCCTCTCTTCTTGGAAGAGGATCGTGCAAATGGAAGGAATTGGCATTCCGTTCCATCAGTTTTGTGCAAAACCTACCTCTGGCTCAGGTACAAATGAGTACTACCTGATTTTGAGGCAGCAAAGGTATGCAAATGAATTGTGGATTTTGTTTCTTTTTTTTTTTTTTTTGTGGATTTTGTTTCTAAATAAGCAGGCAGCCATTTGCCTAAAGATGTTTCTGTACTTTTTTTTTTTGAGACAGGGTCTCACTTTGTAGTTCAGGCTGGCTCTGAGCTCACTATGTAGCCCAGGCAAACCGCCGCCAACTCAGCTATCCTCCTGTCTCTGCCTCCCGAGTGCTGGGATGCTAGGATTACAGGCGTGAGCCACCACGCCCGGCATGTTTCTATACTTTAAATACCCGCGTAACAAACTGCACTCAAACTAATAGGTAAACAAACCAAAATTAACCACTTTTATCCTCAAACAGTGGGTTTTTTCAGTCAGAAGCTGAACTACTGCCTGTGACAGGCAGTCAATTGAGAGGCATAGGGCAGAATGAGGCAAAGTTTTGTCACATCTCCACAAATGAGCAAACTCTGCCTATAGCCAATCAGATTTCTTTACTTTGTTTCTGTTAAGTCCTATGGAGCTCTCTGAGCCTCTTCTTGTGTTAATTGTTCCCTGATTCATCAATTGTTCTTTGGTCAACAAACTTTGCTAAGTTTAATTTGCCTACATTTTTGCTTTTACCATCTTGTACTCAGTAGACAAAGGGAAATTTTTTCAGCAATTTACAGAATTAGATTCTTAATATATACTGTGTAATTTCTCTTATATGATAAACTCTAATCATTAAATATTAAAATAAGATAATAGAAAGTAGGGAAGCAGATCCTTCTCAAATGAAAAGGAGATGAAGAAATGGAATAAAGGATATAAGATGTGTTATGCATATTACTGACTCTGTAATAAGGAAGGTAAACATTATATACTGCTAAGATATACTAATTAAATAAATTTAGTAGTTTAGAGCAACACATATTTAGTATTTTACAGTTCTTAAGGTCTTGCATAGTCCAGCTGGTTTTTGTTTGCAGTGTGTTTGTGTACATGTGTGTGTGCGTGTGTGTGTGTGCGTGCATGCATGTGCTCATGTGTGTGTGTGTGTGTGTGTGTGTGTGTGTGTGTGTTTGCTTAGTCTTTGAAATTAAGGCATTGACCTACTGGTTCTTATCTGGAAGGTCCAGAAGAAAATCTATTTCTATGTTCAGTGATGTTTTAAGTAAAATCAAGGTTGCATAGTGAAATATGCCTGTAAGTATCAGAGGCATGAGAGGCTGCAATAAGAGAATCTAAAGTCTGAGAACTGCCTGAGCAAATTAAAAGCAAATTTCTCAAAAACAAAACAAAACAAAACAACAATAAACAAATAAAGGACTGAAGGTGTGGCTCACTGACAGAGAACCCTGGGTTCTATCCACAGTCTCCCTTGCAAATATCCAGGCCTGAGATCTCTCTTCTTTTGCTGACTCTCAACTAGATCCATGTTTGGCCCCTGGAGGCCTCTTGCTGTCCTTTTAACAAGGCCCTCTCTGTGGTCAATAGTGCATAGAGTTCTCACTTTTCAAATACTTTTTTTTTTGGTCCTTTTTACCATTAGTCAGAGAAAATCCTGCTTTTAAGTGTGTCTGATTAGATCAGAAACACTCAGGAAATCTTCCTATTTTCAGGTCTACATTTCTATACCACTTAGGATAATGAAGAAAGTGAGATCTCATCATGTCACAGGTTCTAAAAATTAGAAAGGGTTCTCTTCAGAAGAACGGGGGATCTTTTCAGAAGTACTATTTGTCTCTTACATTAAATAAAAATGAACTCACGACTTTCCTGATCACTAACTTATACCTTATGGCAGGGATTTTTCTCTCTGTTTTGTACATATTACTTTACATAAAGCCTGCGCAGTTAGTGGCAGCTCAGGTAAAAATCAAGAGTTCACAAATTACTTCCAGACGTGCAGAAAAAATGTATAATTTTATTCTTGAGTTGATCTACCTTTCCCGTGCAACTCAATTACTTTTATTCAGTCTAGTAATGTTAGTATTAACCAACACTGAAATTTTATCTAGGTAAGAAGTTATGACATTATGACATTTTTGTTATTAAATGCACTCTTTTAGAATTTCTCATGTGTCTAGTCCAACTTTTGGGATGGGAGAAGCACACAGCTTGCATCTTCTTGTGTGGGTACCTGTTCTGTGCCGGTACTCCTGAGGCCCTTCACTCCCCTTCAAGACTTCCTCTAACCCTTCTGCCATGTTGTTTTTCTCTTTATTTCCTTTTTTGCTTGTTTTTGTTTCTTTTTTTCCCCTTCCTCTCTTATCTTTTGCTCAGTAATTTGCACTCTAGGCTCAGCCTTGCATAGGTTCTTGGTTTGTTCTGAAGGACTTTCTAATTTAGGTAGAAACCTCTATGACTTTAACCCTCCCTTCAACTATTCAAATGTAGTTTCCATTTTAACAGTGGGTTCCAAATGTGAGGGAAACTGAGGCATACCTACTGAACTGTGTATATTCTCACCTCCTGCTTGTTACCCTTGTTTTTGAAAAGTGAACTTGGATTGGGAAAACCGTGTTTCTTTCCTGTGTCTTTTTCTTCTGTTTGACCTACTGTCTAGTATGCAGGCTGGAGACTGTGTTCTCTTCCCTAACACACAGCAACTTCACATGCCCGCATATTACTGGGACTAGTGATAGAAGTGAAAGAAAGATTAGGTCAGTGTTTCTCAATCTCACCACTATAAATATTCTGGGCTGGCTAACCACTGTGGGGTTTTCCTATTGCTTGGAAGGTGTTAGCAGCACCCACCACACGCCAGCAGTGTGATTCTTCCCTTCTGGCAGTAACAGCCAACTGTATCCCAGACATGGCCACATGTCCAGTAGAGGGTAAAGTCACTTTCATTTGAAATCACACATTTAGAGCAAAGAGTAATACAAAGGAATTAAAAATCAAATACATCCATTAGACCTCTTGCATTCAAGTTAAAGAAAAAATTTAAAGGTAAAGCCTGTCTCATGTGTCAAAGAAAAAATAGTACAGTCTGGCTTCATCTCCGGTTTCTCCTGCCGGTAGAAAATCCCATTCTTCCCTTGTTGTGTGGTCTAAAACTTCTTGTAGCATTAACATTGCAGAAATTTGGAGGAAGAAAGTACAGACTTGGAAAAAGAGTGACAGAGATGAATTCATCAAACTGCCATCTTTCTGAGTACTTGTCCCTATTAGGTAATGAGGATGACATTAGGCTGATTTATTTGGAAAATTCTTCGAAAGAGGAGAGGAGTGCTGAGGGGAAGGAGGAAGCCTTAACATTTCAGTATGCTTGATTATGACACCAAAGTGCTAGTGAATTATGTGGCAGCACTCCATTCCTGACAAACAGAAATTTACTGTGCCTCTGACTGATGCCTAAAGCATGATCGGACCTTGTATATAGCATTTCCTGTGTCTTTAATAAAAATGAAAGTATTTTAAATAGAATATTTGCATTCCTTAAAAGAGCATTTTTATAAGTTATTTATATAGTGTAAACCTGAAGACTAGTCCAAGGCTATGAAGCCTCTCTTGCTGTCTCAGGTCCCAGTGCCCAACATAGGACTTGCCAGTGTGTATGTAATTGGCAAACTTTTATGGAGTAAACTCACCCTGGCCTGGAGCCAGGTTCTCTCAGTGTGGGTCAGTGGCCATGTAGGATGTCCTACATTTAAATTATTTCCTTCACTTTTTCTATTTGATTTCCTGTTTAGAAAAGAAAATCTGAAATTTAGCCCATAGTGATCACTGACCCATAGAGGGAGATTTCCTTCCTTGGGGCAAGTACAAGCATTCTGTGTGACAGCTAGAGAGCTATATGAATAGGAAACATTTAGGAAATGTCTGCTTAATGATCAAGGTGGATATACAGAGAAATACTCCCAGGTGATAAAACTTGTGCTCTGAAATTACTGAATTCAAGTGATAGCTTTATAGTTTATAGAAGTATAGATTTACTGGGCAAATCACTTACCTTCTCTTAGTTTTGTCTTCTGCAAAATGGATAATCTTTAACATGCAACAATGTTGCAAAATTTTTTATATTAATAAAGCAGTTAGGGTATAGCTATCTCTATAAAATATTAATTTCAGTGGACTGAATTCACGAGTATATCTCTGAATCTTTAGACTCAGGAGTGATAACATGTTTAATTTTCCCCTCACAAAATACATTAATCTCCTCACATTCTATTTCATAGTTGAGTTCCTTTTTTGGATCTGCTTTCCCTTAAGGAAAGCATTTAAACCACCTATTTGCAGGTTTTGCTTATATCCCTCCCAGTGAAAATAAAACAAAGCTACTTTGTGATAATTTTAATATTTTATACTGACGTCATATTTATTAATCCACTGCCCTTCCATTCTAGTCTTATAACAAAGTTATGCCTTAGCAAAAAATCCATCTCACTCATGAGCTTTAGAATGGAGCAAACATGATGGATAGGACAACATTACACAAGAGGCCTCACAGGCCATGTTCTATGAGGTTCTGTGTAGATTTACTGTTTTTTGTTCCTACCTCTGCTACTACCCATGTAGTGTTATTTTCTCAGCCCTTTTCTGTCTCACTGTCTCATCTGTGAAATGAGATGATATGGATGACACTCAAGTCTATGGAAGTTTGAAAGGATTAACATAGTGAATTGTTAAAAATTGGATGAGTAGTACCCCCAAATGATACACAGGTGAGTTTATGGGAAGTAAGTACATCATGGGGAGCATAAACTTCACCAGTAGATTAACCTATTGTTGTGTTCATAGCCAAATGAGCTATTAAGGAGCTAAAGATTAATTGACAGGAATGGGTCATAGGATTATGAGCTTGGGGACTACATTTAGTTTCCAGTTCCTTCCTTTCTCTTTCTTTTGTCTTTGGCTCCCATCTACCATGAGGTGAGCCATTTTTCTCTACAACAGACTTCTGCCAATTTAATCCCCAACCCATGTCCTATATATTTCTAACATCAAATTAGAAACAGAGAGCACAAGGATTGTGAAGATGAAAAACAGTATATCACGTGGCTTGACCTTGTCTTCCTAAGTGCAAATCATTCTGTAAGTTTGAAAATAACATGGTTACAGTGGAAAGAAATGCTAAGAACTCACCATATAGGGCAGGGAATGCAGTAGGGTGCTTGCATGGCATGTTTAGGACTGGGTTGGATCCCCAGCACAAGAAATCAAACAAAAATCTTGTCCCTTTTTTGGGAGCATATTTAATGCCTTTTCATTCTTATTAATTTATATACTGTAATAAATTATATTCTCAAGCTATAATTGAAAGTCTAGTGGCACAGCTCAGTGCAAAGCATGTACTTATGTGTGAAAAGTATTAGTTCATTCCCCACCACCAAATAATTTAAATGACCAATCTATTAGTTTTTCACTATTTACTGATATAAATTGGCAAAATTCAATGAATATTTTTTCTGTCATCATTTATTCTGACAATTACTACTGAAAATCACATGGTCACAGAGTAAAGAAATGCTGAAATTTGCCCACTTAGGGCTGCAGATGTGATAAAGCATTTGCTTAGCATGTTCAAAGCTCTGGATTCAATCCTCTGCTCAGAAAAACAAACAAGGAAAAACATACCCACTTTAGGTAACAGAGTTGGGATCTTTCTTTCATTTGATGTCCCCCTGCCTTCTCTACATTTTTAGACCCTCACTTTACTGAGAGATACTATTTGGTAACTGCTGCCCATAAAATGTTGTCCATCTCTGTTATTATTCCTTGAAGCAAGTCAATCTCCAGTTGTAAAAATGGCTCTGTATTTTATAGAAATTAACGCTATTTGCTTATGATAGGCTTATATTCACTCTTTTGCATTAAAATGTAAAAGTAACTCTCATGTTAATTTGCACAGAAACATAGACCTCTTTTTTAACTGATACATGCTTTTTGTTATTAACTATAATAATCACCCATCAAAGGTTACTATATCCTGAGATTTAATGTGTTATTTTGTTTTTTCCATCAAAGAATTTACATTTAAAATATACGAAAGCATATAGACAGTGTGGAGAGTGGGGCCAAATGCAGGTCTCTCACAGGGAAAATTACTTTTTAAAACAGTGTACACACAGGTAAACAAATGTGTAGCAATAGTGTAACAACATGAAACCGATTATTGATGTAGCACGTAATTATCTAAATGTCTGGTACTCACCTCAAAGAAGGCTCTTTGGGAAATATCTACATATTTTCTCAATGTTGTCTTTTGAAACTTGCATCTGTACTATTAGTTTATGGGTATTGGCATGTATCATTGTGATATATTCACCATATGGCTCCACTTAGATGTACTCTGGGCTCCTCACTAAAGTTTAAGTTTCTTAAAGGCAGAATCTAAGTTGAATAAGTGTGTAGCACACTTTTAAACCTCTCATCATGATTTTTGTGATAGAAAATCTGGAGATTTTTCACAGTAAATGAGTTTCACTGCAAATGTGCCTAATTTCCTTGAGCCTGACTATCTGTACCCCCGCCTCTGGCCTTGATGGCAGAGAGAAGGCACTCTGCCCCAAAGTGAGGCTCCTTACTCCTCCAGAACCAGTGAGCCAGGGAAGCCCAGAGAACAGAGAAGCAGGACAGGAGCTGCAGGGCTGACTGTGATTTTTCAGTTGTGCCACAACATCTCTTCATTTTTCACTTAGTGAGTGTCTGCCCCTCAAAGCTCACATCTGTCTTATTATGCAAAATGCATTTATTCCATCCCAAAGAGTTGCCAAATTCTTGATTGTTTGAGCACTGCAAGTCCAAAGTCTGCTTTGAGATTGAAGGCAAACTCTTAGCTGTGAACTCTTGTGAAAATCCAAAAGGAAACTTAACTCCTTCTCATATAAACTGGCACAGGGTAAACATTCACATTCCACAAAGAAGCAATAGGGGTTGGAAAGGAATGGGATCAAAACAAAGCAGAAACCTGAGTGCTCAAAGACGGCACCATTTCAGGATCTTTTTGTCTGAGCCTCCTGGCCTTTTGGGATTATAGGTGTCTACTGCCACACTCCACTGTTTTAATTACTTACCATATTTGTCTGTTTGTCTATAATTGATCTATCTGCCTTTACCAGCTGCTTATATATTCACAAGATAGCAATAGAAGTGTGGAATCCGAGTTGCTTCTTTATAGAAGATTTAGTATATGTGCTGCCAAAGCGAGCACTATAGAAGATTTAATAATAAAACAATTAACAAAGTATCATTCCAGACATTAGAGCTAAATGTGGAAAGCAGCAGTCAAAGCTCTATGTATCAATTGCAAAATAATTCAGCACTAGCTTCTATTTAGAGTGTATAGAAGTAGCTGGCTTACAATTACAGTTCGAGAAACATGAAAGCATGTGCTAGTGGCAAGTGCACTCTTCATGCACAGATAAAAATTAATTGCCTATATTTGCATTATCAGGTCACAACCTTTTAGCAGCAGATGTTAACTTTCTTGTTAATAGATATGGACAGGATACACCTCTGCAATGCCTAAAAATGGAAGGTATGTACTACATATTATAATGTAATTTTTAACTCAGAGTAACCAGGACAGAGACTTGATGTGAGTTGCAGACAGACAGCCTGAGGAAATGGATTGAATTTTCAGGGAATGTTGGTGTAGGATTTGGTGTCTGACTGAATATTTGAGTGCCACGTCCATTTTAGTACTGAGTCTGCCCTCTTTCCTAGCTGATTACCCTTCTAAGTGTATGTCTAGTGCAAGGTAGCATATGGCCTGCACTTCTATTTGGTTCAGCTGTTACCTGATTAACCCTTTTCCAGTGCTCATGTTGAGGCCTATAGTCCCTTCTCCGTACCTATAACTTCCTGTTCTTAATTACATGGTTTAATCCATAACTGGTTCTTATTCATTTTTCTTTGGATGAGACATGGTAGAAATTAAACACAATTCTTGCATGCTTAGCAAGTACCCTAACTTACATGTCAACCTCTGTTTATCTTCTTGAGTTGTAAATTATTTTCAAGCAGAACTTTTTCATCTCCATATATGTAATGCACAGCACACTACTTGCTGCACAGTAAGGACTAACAAACTGTGTTTAAGTAAATACAAGATGAATGGAGGCAAAGACATATGAATACCCCTTTTTTTCTGTGCCACATCTTATATAGGGGATGGGTGCTGACCCAGGAAGTTGGCGCTTCTACAGATCATATGAAGAGTTTGGCAGGCCAGGCACCCAGGGATGCTGACTTGGAAATGGAAATTAGCACACAGAGGAGTGTTCATCAGTTCAGCACTTGTAGGGAAAGTGAAGATAGGTAAGAAGAAAGCGGGGGCAGTTGTTATAAGACACAAAGGCAATGCCAGCTTCACAGCAAATTTGGGCTCTGTGATGGCCCTGCAACCTTACCTCTGCTCAGGCCGGGTGTCCAGACATCTGTGTGCACTTAGAGTCCACGCACTGACCCAAACCACACACACACACACACACGTCTCAGTGGTGACTGTGATAAAACCTACTCGTCTCTGCCAGAGTCCTGGAGTGGTGCCCTTTCTGTACCATGCATGAATTTTTAAACTAGCCAGTCAACGATCCTTGACTCCCAGGAGAAAGATAAATGATAATGAGCATGGATCTCAGTAAAGGCTTAGTTCTTCATGTCGTCTCTTTGCTGTTCCCTCTCTACTGGTTGAAATCCCTGTTACATCTAGAATTCCTTCTCACTTCCCATAGTCATCCCTACCCTGTCTGACATCTGTAATACATGTCTTGTGTTATACAAATTTTGGTTTTGCATCCCCATTGTGTTCTATCTGACCAACACACTCAAACCTAAAATTTCTCTGGTCAGGGCTTTCCTCAACAGTGCTTGTCATAGTTTATGGCCATGATCAGGAGAAAGACCTCAGGACCCAATCAAAAGGAAATAACAGTACGGTTATAATACTTATTAGGAGTTGGATACATGATAAGCTCTTTTGAAAAGCTTAATGAACCATCTAATCCTACAGAGAAAATATAATTCTTTGATTAGGAAGTCATCTTCTATAAGCAGCACTGGCAGGGCTGTTAAGCAAGTGCAGCTGGTTCAGGGTAGCTGTCACTGACAGAGTCATGGTTGTGTCTCCCTCAAGGCCAGGAGCAGACTGCCAGAGCCAGCTGACATCTCTCCACATCCCCTGTGGCACACTCTCTCTGCTCTGTCCTCACTCGCACTTTTCAAAGGAACCCAGTGCTTTGTCACAAATCTGCCTTCTCCGTGCCTCTGTCATCCTGCCGCCGGGCTCTATTCAAAAGGAGATCTGCTCAGTGGGAAAATTCACTGCATCATAAATTCGTAATCCATTTTTCTCCATATGCTCTGACTGACTTATGATGTTCGTAATTAAAACTTTATGCAGACTTATGGCGACGGAGACAGGTTGATTTAGTGGAGGTTGTAGAGCACCATAAATCATTTAGCTTATTGTGTAATTGGGCCCTAATAATTATTCCATCAGCATTAAGAGGGGCTGACACTGGACAGAAGTGTGAGGCCAATGCATGCTTCTTTCAGAGCTCTGCCTTTCTGTGTGACAACATTTCTGTAATAGCCCTTGTCTCTGTGGCTTTATCTGCCTCCCAAGATTTGTGTGGTTTTAAAGTATCAAGTTTTTCTCCGTACTTCCAGGCTCCGTTAAATTATACTTCTAGCAAGAAATATTTGTGCACTACATTTCCTGGAAGTTGGAGTTCTGCTGCATGTGGTGATAGAATAATTACAAGCATGTTTACTTCATGTTGACCTGCAGTGGATTCAGCAAATAGCTATCAGGTCAGGTCTATCCAGACAGCATGGCATGGACATGCCTTGATTCCCTGATCTCTCAATCATCTTTGAAATGACCTCTTTCCTGTTTCTTCTTTATGTATTAGTTACAAGTTAATGTTGAGGGAAGGTTCACAAAGATTGGAGCTTTATCCTATATAGATGTATCTTCTGTTAGCTGTATGATTCTCAATGTTATATAAAAGTACCAACCATAGTATTTTTAGCTACATAGGGATATTAGGCAAACAAAGTAGGCTTTTGTCCTGGCTTTTTAGCTTTGTGAATGTATGCAAGCTATCTAAATTCTTTAAACTTCTTTTATTTCTCAGCTATGAAATAGTGAAAATAATACCTGGTAGGTCTTTTTGCTTTTCTTATGGGGATTAGAATGAACCAAGATAGCTACAGTTGTGTCATCATTTTTGGCTGACCAATTTCATTTCCTGTTTTTCTCTTTCTAAAATTTTTGGTAACTTGTGATAAGTAATTTTTTATTGTTAAAGAGTGAATGACAATTGCAATTTCATAGCCTTTAACAAGTCAAAGTTTGAAAACTATTTTAATACTTTGGGACCTGTACTTGCCTCTCAATTCTTTTAGTACAGGAATTCAACCACCAGGGGAAAATTCTTTGAAGACAATTTTTAAAAGTCATTCTGAATATACAGAGCTGATATCATATAACTTTGTTTTCAGTGGATTCGTGTACAATTAGAGTGAACCATTTTAAGTAAGACAGGGCTACATGGAGAGACCACAATGACATGAAAGAGACAGACTATATGATCCTCCTGATGACACTGGGCTCTATCAGCTGCCCTTTCAGATGCTCCTTGGTGCATGAACTGCATGCTGATAACTCTTATAAATTTAAAATATCTAAAGCTGAAAGTGCACTTAGTTCACTTATACCTTCTGAGCCTCCTGGTTTAGTCACACAGTATACTATAAAGTATTAGATCTTTCTGCCTTGTTTTGTGAGCATCTGGGAATATTGGCTCACTGTTGCTGCCCAGCATTGCAAGACCATCTTTAGCACATCTCACTAGCCCAGGGAAAGATAAAGAAATAGTTTATTTGGAATGTGCATCCTTTTCATGCCATAGTAAAGTCAAAATCATGCAAGCCAAGGATCATCTGTACAAACTTTGGTAAATTTCAATTAACCAAAGTGATGTACGCTTAATAATGTTTCAGAGAACATGCTCTAGGTTGACATAGGCCTGGATGCTTTAAAAATACATTGCATTCATCATCATCATTACTATTATGTCTCTCTTATCTTCCTTTATTGTGATTGGTGATATTCTGCCTTCTGACCTTCCACCATGGCTCATATTTTTATGTTTAACTTGGATTTGGGTTCCAGTATTACTTTTTCCATAAAGCCTGGTGCCAACTAACTGCCAACTTCACATTGACATTAATATTAACGGTTTTATTTTGCTTCATTTTAATCCATAACACTTAATGCCACATAGAAAAATAATATATCATCTAGTTCTTTATGATTTACCTTCCACAACTAGAATGTGGGCTGCTACCCAAAGGTTTTTTGTCTGTGACTATAGCACCTCAGGACATTGACTACTACTAGGAAAATAGTAAACAGTCAATGAATAATTGAAATAATTTGTCCAAGTAGTCTTTAATATATAGCTAACGATGCATTTCTCAAGTAGTTATTTGTATGGCAAATGAGATCATTCATGAAAAGTATATTCTGAAATACATCATCAAAATAGATAGCTATTGGCTTTATAATTTCTTTATGTAAGTCCATACTTATTACTGTGTTCTCATCCCCTTATCAGAGGAAACCTGTTAACTTCTTCTCTGGACAGAGAAGGTAGATGCAGTCAAATGCTCTACCCTGAGCTATACCCCCTGAGAGAAGGTAAATTAATTGACAAAAACCTTTCAGTAACTTCTGGGTTGAGTCTTCATAGTCACTTCAGAAGCTAAACCTGAGTTTCATGAATATTGCCAGTAACTTTTGCTGGCTACGTGATCTACAAGGCTAATCATCCCCTGCTCTAGAGCAGAGAGGAGGAAGTGATGTTAATCCCCCAAACAAACCGATTTAACTGCTATGTGGAAGAGATTTTTCATGGTATTAGCAAATATTAAGGATGTATTTATTGGTGAATCAGTCTGAGTCTTCTATTTCCATCACTTCTTTCTTCCTTATCTTCCTTATCTCTTTCTTTGCTTTCTCAAACACCTGATGTGATGACATGGAGCTAGGCACACGTGTACAATGCCACACATTGCCTCTGAAGAGCTCTGGCAACTGGGAAGATATTTTCCTCACAACAGAATAGCTGGAATGGGTAGTTTAAGATGAGTTTCTTCCACCATCAGAAATCAGAATCTTATGCAAAAATACAGAGTCCAAAGAGATTTAATGATTGTCAGCAGTAGCAAGTGGGAATGTAATTTTTGTCACTATTGTAGAGTGAACATTTTGCGAGGTGCATTCTGATACTTTTGAAAAAGTTCTTATTGTTAATGATAACTGTTCAAAGTCCATCTTGGGCAGATCACACCAGTGGGTTTGAAATGAATATATAGGTATTAAGTTCTCCTGGTTAGAGGGAAAACTAACTGGAGAAAAAGTCACAGGCATCCAAAAAGGTGTAGCAATCACTATAAAGTTCATGTGCTCCAGGCTAAACCCAGAGGAGAAGAACAGTTTTCACAGCTCAGAGCAGGAATTTTAGGACACAGCTCTGTAGGTGAGGGCACTGTGCAGGGCAGGAGGGCCAGCGACCTGACTCAACAGTACAATGCATTGGTGGTCTGAGAGATTTCTTTGCTGTGCTTCATGAGCATGTGACATATAGGTAACTGCTCTAGGATTAGGGGATTTGCAGTGCTAACACATTTTCTAAAGCCAAGTTCCAAAACCAAATAAAATGAAATGTCAAGACTTTTGAGTTACCTGTTTTTTTTTTTATAATTTATCTATATCTCATAGCTCTATTACCAAAGAGCTTTGGTCTTTATATGACTCAGTAATCCACTTTTGATTCAGCTAGAAGAAATTCCTGAGTGCAAACATGTTTGAGGAAGAGTGCTAAGTCTTAAGGTAAAGGGTGAATGATCTCAGGTGATCAAGACATGAGCCCGCAATAGCTAGTTGAAAGTAGATTTTGCTACTGTGCTATAATATACTTTAATAGCTACTATGAAAAAATCTTATGAAGAAAAGACTAATACTAGGTAAATTGAAAAAGAAAACAGAAACTGGTTTTGACAAGGAAAGAGAATATAGAGTCATTTTGAGGTACAACGATTTATTTTCAAATTATAATAAAAATGATAAGATGTAGTAGTCTTCATGTCCTACCAGATATATGACTCTTTTCTGTGCTTTTGCTGATGTTACTAATGAAGTATGCAATTATTCAATTATTATGTTTTATAAAAATATGATGGTATCTCCTATACACTAGTAAAACATTAATTAATCTTTTTTTCATGGGCTGGAGATTTAGCTCAGTGGTTCTGGCACCTGGCTAGCAAGCAGAAGGTCCCTGTTTCGATCCTGGTAACCACATACAACAATAGGGGGTGCGGTGTCTCATGCCTACCGGCAATCATTACCACATACCACAAATACCGAGATTGGTGGCTCAAGCCTGTAATCCCAGCACTCGGGAGGCAGAGACAGGAGGATTGCTGACTTCAAGGCTTGACCTTCACAGCTCAGGGCTAGCCTGAAATACAAAGTGAGACCCTGTCTCAAAAGAAAGAAAGAAAAAAAAAGTCTTTCAATGTGTAATTCTTCCCTTAGCTAAGAATGAGTGTGGAAGCAATAATAAGCAGTTCTTAGAAAATTATTGAAGATAATTAATAAGAAATGTATATTTAATGTGACAAATGATTCAAAAATACCATTCTTACACTATTGTGAAGGTTCACATCTGTAACGAACAGATTATTCCATTCCACCTCACAGTTGGCTTGTCAAGTGATTCCTCAACCTCACTTGATTGCTTTAACCATCTCTTTGTTTTGACAAGTTAGATTTTTTTATATTTAAATAATAACAACATAACATATAAAACATCAGATGCTACTAAAGTAGCTCATTAGTTGGAACTTGGAAACTCACCATAAATAGAGTATCTGTATTTAAAGAACTGTGCCATTAACACAATTTTTAGTGAGCAATTAAATTTTGGTGCTTTAATGTATAGGCAGATGGATGACAGAGATGAACATTTGTTTTATTGGATGCATATAAATAGATCCTGTGGAAATATGGCCAGTGTTAAAGCTAACTTTAAGAATAATAACCACTTTTTAATGTTTCCTGGATACTACAGGTATTTTAATGCATATAATAGCTTGTTTTTTCCTAATTGTTCAAATGAAGACCCAAAATGAAAATATGTGAATCTTGTGCAATGCCACAAATATAAAGTACAGGTGACAAAAATACTAACTCAAAGCCAAATCAAATGACTAAAAATCAGTATTTTGTCTTAGTATATACCTGTGGTAACTGAATAATAGCCTCAACCTCATGTTATCCATGTTCTAATCCCTGGAACATCTGAAATTATAATATGGTGAGGAGAGAGTGAAGTTGGAGGGGAAACTAAGCTTTCTAATAATGATCTCATTTTTAATGAGATTATCTTGTATTATCTGGGTGATTTTATTGTAATGACAAAGGGGATGAGAGAAACAAAAAATAAGAACAGAAGGGTCGGCATCATGAGAAAGAGATGAATGATCACATTGGCTTTATTAAAGAAGACCAGGCATCTGGAGGATATACTAATAAGTGAAATCAATAGATCACAGATAGACAATTTCCGGATCTTCTCTTTGGCATGAACACCTGTAGATGCAAATGAGTTCTAGAAAATAGGACAGCTTTTATAAAGTGGAATATTTCTATAGGAAACTTGGTGTGGGAATATGATGAGGGGAAGGAATAAATATGATACAGAAAGAAAATAAAAGAGCATGTATAAGGGGGAGGAGGGGGGAGTGGGTAGGGATATGGGTAAAAATGAGAATTAACTTGTGGCATATACTGGTACATATTTCCCAATGTTATATGTGATTTTGAGATGTATATAAATTGTACCAATAAAGAATTCAATTAAAAAAAAAAAGAAGACCAGGCAGCCTGTGGAGACTGGGAAAAACAGCCCTGCCAATGTTTTGTTTTTAAAACCTAGTGAGATACTGTCCTCACTTTTTCAGTGAAACAAGAAATGTTCATTTGTGCTACTAGAAATCATACACATGGAAATGCAATTTGAAGTGAAAAGAGAAATTTATCTAAAAGAAGATCTACTGTGAACCAAGAGAAAAACAGGAACTCTGTAGGTGAAAGGTACAGTTATTAGTGTTACAGGGCTAAACACAGTCAATATTGAACAAATATTTGCTGAATATGTAAATTTTAAAAAATGAATGAAAAATAAACCTGCAGACCAGCAAATATGTGGCAATTTATATTTCATTAGCCCTATAGAAATACAATTGCTATTTTTAAAGGGAAATGATACCCATTGTTTTAATTTGAATGCCTTTGATTACTTCAGTTTGAACTCTTTCATATGATTAATAGCTATTTGTATTTTCTGGTTTATGAATTATCTTTTGACTAGTAAGAAATGAAGGTCTTTATTTTTTTCATAAGCTTCTCAGAAAGTACAGCTATTAACCTTTATTTGCATGACTTTTTTAAGTAAATATAATTTTCCAGTTTGTTGATTATGTTTTGAGTGTTTGTAATACTTCTTTAATGCATATTTATTAAATATTTTTAGTAGAATCTGTTGAGTTTTCACCTTGGTGACTTAGTGAAATTGCAACTTGGTAACTTTTAAACTGTAATCCTTCTGAAACATATTTTAGGATAGTACACGAAGGTAGAAAGTTATTTTGTGAATGAACAAAAGTTATTTTGTGATAGCATCTGTTACATAATTTTCCCTTTCTCTGTAATTCATCTTGGACCTCAGTTGTTTTTCCTGAGGCAAGTAAGGATTATATTCATTTTGTACAAAGGACTGTGTAGGACTTGTATAGCAAAAAGAAGGTACAATATGATCTCAGATGGAGACTAGATGATAACCATAACAGAGGGAATGATTTTCTTAGGTTATCAGTAATTCTGACATTTTCACCCTAAGCAGTTTTGAGTGTATAAGGTGTCAGGAACTTTAAGCTGAAGTTCATATGGGCCAGTTCTGTTTTCCTCTCTCCTTTGCCTTCACACTCTCTCTGGGATTACCATGGTGTTGACAAACCTGTTCATAGGTACTAAGTACTGTCTTCTCATTCATCTTTTGCTTCCACTGACCCAAAAGGAATGTCAGTTCTTTCAAATGTGTTTTTACCTATTACATAATAACTATGTGGTAATGGAGTATCATGATTGTAGATTTTGATACATTCATGCATGTATTGTATAATGTTAAAATAGATTAAATGTAATTATCTCCTCAAACACATCATTTCACTAGGTAAAAACTTTGAAAATTCTCCCTTTGAGGTTGTTTCCTTTCAGTTTATAATTTTTTATTTTTATCTTTATTAGTACATTGTATATACACATCATGAACACATTCAATATTGTGAATTTGTCCCAGTATATGACATGATTTAATTCTCATTTTTTTCCATTCCCCTAGCAACCCTACAACACCCCACCCCCTAAATACATAAGCTTTGTTATCCTTTTTTATTACCATCACATTTTTCTTTACCTTCATTACTCACTCTTTCACCACATTTCCCTTTGAATATTTTCTATTTCACAATATCTGTCATACATTCTAGAACTCATTAACATCTTCAGTTTCTCATACCAGAGAACAGATATGATATTTACACATCTGTGACCTATTTATTTCACTTATGAGTATGTCCTGAAGGTACATCCATTTGAGAATAAATTACTCAAACTTAGCATTCTTTAAGACAGAGTAACACTCCATTTTATAGAAAAACCACATCTTCTTTAACCAGTCTCCAGTTGATGGGCATTTGGGTTATTTACAAGACTGAGCTATCACAAACTGAGCTGCTATGAACGTGGATCTTTGAGCTTTTAAAAATATACAGTATCTTTTTTTTTCTTTTTTACCTCTAAACTTTTTCTTTCCCTTCTTTGCTACCTCCTGCCTGGATGACTAGTTATCTTTTCCTTTTGAAGATTTTCTTTGTATTTCACAATAGCTATTATACATTTTGGAGACCATTTACACTTTCAGTTTCTCACACTAGAAAAATGATATGTTATTTACATATGTGTGTCCTATTAATTTCATTTATGATTATGGCCTCAAGGTACTTCCATTTAGCTATAAATATTAAGTTTATCTTTCTATCTAAGTAGTACTCCATTTTATTAAAAAAATCTCATTTAGCTGGGCGTGGTGGCTCAGGCCTGTAATCCCAGCACTCGGGAGGCAGAGACAGGAGGATTGCTGAGTTCAAGGCTTGCCTGGGCTACATAGTGAGCTCAGAGCCAGCCTGAACTACAAAGTGAGACCCTGTCTCAAAAAAAAAAATTCTCATTTATAACTCACCACTTGATGGGTTTCTAGGTTGTTTCCAAGATTTAGCTATTACAAACTGTGCACCTATAAACAATATACATATGTGAATGTGATCATAATGTATACTTAAAATGTACAAATAAACTCAAATTTAAAAATTCCCACAGATGTACAGTGCCCCATTATATTCTACAGTTATTGTGCTGTGCAATAACACCTCACAATTACTTACTCATATCCAACTATGAATGAGTCCACATTGATCAAAGCTCCTACAGCCCTGCCAAGCTTTCTAGAGCCTCTGGTAACTAACACTATATTCTCCGTTCACAAGAACTTAACTTTTGTAGATTGAATATATGTGTAGGGTCATGGAGTACTTATTTTCTGTGTCTGCCTTATTTTACTTAACATAATGATCTCCTGTTCTATTCATGTGACAAAGGACAATATTTTAGTTTTAATGGCTGAATACTATTCCATTGTCTCTTAAGTACTATGCTTTCTCAATTCATTAGTTAGTGTACACTTAGATTACATCTAATTCCTGACTATTGTGACTAGTACAGCAATAGACAAAAGGGAACAGACTCCCTTTCCATTTACTGATGACATTTCCCAGTGGTGGGATAAATGGGTAATATGGTATTTCTATTTTAGTTTTGTGATAAATTTCCATGCTGTTTTCGATATTGACTGTGCTGACATTCCCACTAACAGTGTTCAAGAGTTCCTTTTGTCATTGTCAGCACTTGTTATTTTTAGGTTTTTGGATCTAGCCATTATTACTGGAGCAAGACAGTATTGCATTGTGGCTCTAATTTGCATTTCCCTGATGACTACTTATTGAAAAAAATTACATGCATGTTTACCATTTATATTTTTTCTTTTGAGAAATGTATATTTGGATCTATTGCCTCCCCCTTTGCTTGAGCTAGATCTTGCTTTGTAGTACAGACTGGCCCTGTGCTCACTATGTAGCCCAGGCAAGCCTGAAACTCAGAAATCCTTCTGCCTCTGAGGCCTGAGTGCTAGGATTACAGTAGTGAGCTACCACACCAAACAATCTATTAATATTTTTATTTTTTTTTTTACATTGAGATTTTGGAATTCCTTCTATATTCTTGATGTCATACCCTTCTCAGATGTGTAGTTTGCAAATATATTCTCTTTCTTAGTTTGTTCTTGTACAATGTTGTTTTCTTTGCTTTGTAGAAACTTTTTAGCATGATATATTCATATTCATCCATTTTTTTTGCTTTTGTTTTCTCTGCTGTTCTAGTCTTGTCCAAGAAAAATCATTGCCCATTCCGATATTCTAAAGCATTTTCCTTGGGTTTGCTTTTAGAAGTTTCATAGATTAGGCTCTTACATTTATGTGTTTATCCGTTTTGAGTTTTATAACTTTGAGAGAAAGTAGCCATTTCATTCCTTTGCATGTGGATATGCAATTTTTTCTATACTAGTTCTTGAAATGACTTTTCTTGATCTGAGTCTTTTAACTTCTTTGTCTCCTGAAAAAAGTTGAGTTTAAGTATGTATACACTGTGTTTTTATTAGTCTATGTGTTTTTTCTTATGAGACTATCATACAGTTTAGGTTACTGAATCTTTGTAGTGTGTTTCAAATAAGGTAGTACAGTGCCTTCTACTTTCATCATTTTGCTCAAATTAACTTGACTAGTCAAGTTATTTTTGTGATTTTACACAAATTTCATGAATTGGATATTCTGGTTTTTTAAAGTACTTTATTGGTATTTTTATAATTCACTCAATTGAATCTGTAAATTGCTTTGAGTAGATGAAGATTTGAAGAGTAGAAACTATTCTAAACCTTGAATGCCATATGCTTTTTCATTTTTGGGGTTTCAGTTGCTTTTAACAGTGTTTATCGTTTTCAGCATAGAAGTCTTTCACTTCTCTGATTACATTTACACTTTGGGGGGTTTTATAGCTATTCTACATGTATCTGCTTTCTTTATTTCCCTTTCTCTTAATATTCTATTTTCATACAGCTATTTTACTAATTTTTATATGGTGATTTTGTATGCATTAGCTTTGCAACAGTTTTGGGGTGTTTTATTGCATAAGATCATGATATCTACAACCAGTGACCACAAGAGTTCTACATTTCCAAATTAAATATTCATCCATTCTGTCTCTGTTAACTGCCCCCAACATCTTTCTGTCTTCTGATTACTCCTTCTAGAGTTTATAGGACTGTGATTAATACAAGGAATTAAAATGGACATCCACCTCTCATTCCAGATTTTATAGAGATAATTTTCAGGTTTTTACCATGAACTATGCTATATGTATTTTGTTGGTTAGTCTTTCTATATCTAATTTGTACAGCATGTTACAACAAAGGATGTTGAAATGTGCACTAATGGAGATGATGGTATGTTTTTTTGTCATTTGTAGAGTATATGGTGTTTATTGATTTCTTCTTCTGTACTATTATAAAAAGGTGTGCAAAGTCTCCAACAGTCTTACAGCATACAGTTTATACTGTTGTACATATGCCCTTTTATTCTCTATTACCCGCTGGCATATATGAGGTTCCAGGGTATAGGTGATCTCCATAAATCTGCTAACTGTATTTCACTCTCCTCCTGTCTCCCTACCTCCCTGATTCCCCAGTGACATCTTATTCCCAAAGGGTCCAGGGGGTAAATTTATGATCTGTATGTTGCATACACATTGCTGATTAATTCTAAATTCTGGCATATAGACACAGAGGTAACTCATAAGCTCAAGGTCTCCAGAATGGAATTTAACAAAACTTTATATCTTATTTACTGTGTTTAATACTGTTATTGGCATTTATTGTATTATGGGAACAAACATGATGTGATTGTTCTGCTCAAATACCTCCCATGATGTATCAGTACTGAGAACTCTCAAGGGTCATTACAGATTCAAGGAGGACCCCCCAGGAAAGTGCCATATCCAAAGGACCCCAGATAATAGAAAGAGACCTGCAACAAACATTGCCCTGTCATCAGGCAAAAAAGAGCATTAATAACAACAAAAGGGTAGAAATGAGAAAATACACACAAAAAAACAGACACAAAGATCACCACCACAGGGAAATTCAGAGAAAAGAGAAATAGGGCAAACTGAAACTTAAACACCAGGACTCTTGGAGATGGTAACTGAAGCAGTTCTAGTAAAATGGAAATCAGAACTCATCTCTGAGATCAAAACAGGGATACTGTCCACAGTGAAAGACATCATTAAAGAAGAGACAAGTAAGATGATAGAATCCAAGATAGCAGAAGCAATGGAACCATTTAAATAACTTCATGCAGAGCTCCAGGGAATGATGAAGGAGCACAAAAGCTTGTGAAGTAGGATGAATGAAGCAAAGAACCCAGTCTCAGACCTAGAGGACAGCATAGCAGCCAACGAGCAGGAAAGATATAATCTATGGAAAAGAGCAAGGGACCACGAGAAATCAATTCAACAACTTCTAGATGACTCAAAGAAAAATAAAATAAGACTGATTGGAGTCACTGAGGAAGCAGGAGACAGTGTAAAAGACATAAAAAAGCTACTGTCAGAGATAGCAACAGAAAACTTCACAGGAAAAAATATAGACATACAGATAAATGAGGCCTATCGGACTCCAAAACACCATGACATAAAAATATCTACACCTAGACACATAATTATCAATGTTCCAGATGTACAACAAAAGAATGAAATACTGAAAGCAGTGAGAGAAATGAAGATAATCAACTACAAAGGGAAGCCCATTAGGATCACAGCAGATTTTTCAAAACAAACACTCAGTGCAGGGAGAGCATAGAGAGAAGTATTTCAAGCATTGCAGGAAAACAACCTCCAAAATAGACTGTTGTATCCTGCAAAATTATCTTTCAGAATAGACGCAGAAATGAGATACTTCCATGATAAAGAACACCTGAAGAAACTTCACAAATATGAAACCTGCACTCCAAAACATCCTAAAGAACATCTTGGAAAAAAACACAGAAAATTCCGTACCCATGGGACCCAGGAGAATGAATTCATTGGGGCAAAAAAGAAACTAAATAGAAAAGGGGAAAACAAAGAAGAAAAGAACCAAGAACAGGAAACATGGCAGCTTTGAATATGTCCATATCAGTCATAACCATTAATGTCAATGGGCTCAATGGGCCAATTAAAAGACACAGACTAGCAGATTGGACCAAGAAGCAAGATCCTACAATCTGCTGCATACAGGAAACACACCTAATTCAGAAGGAAACCCATAGAGTGAAATAAAAGGTTGGAAAACAATCCTCCATGCCACAGGAAACTGCAAAAAAAGCAGAAGTGGCTATCTTGTTTGCAGATAAAAGAGATTTCAAACCCAAACTGATTAAAAGAGATAAAGAAGGTCACTATATTCTCGTACAGGAAAGTATCCAAGAGAAAGAAATAACAATCATAAATATTTATGCACCAAACTCTAATGCAGCCAAGTATATAAAACAAACATTACTGGATATGAAAAGCCAGTTATCCATGAATACAGTGGTAGTAGGGGATTTTAATACTCCACTGTCACAAATTGACAGGTCAACTGGACAAAGAATTAGTAAGGAAATACTTGAGCTAAATCACACTTTTGAGCAAATTGACTTATTAAATGCCTACAGAATTTTTCACCCTTCAAAGCGAGAGTATATCTTCTTCTCAGCTGGTCATGGATCATTCTCCAAAATAGATCACATTCTAGTCCATAGAAAAAGCTTAAGTAAATGCAAAGGAATCAAAGTTATCCCCTGCATATTATCAGACCATAGTGCCTTGAAACTGGAGCTGAATAGCAGAAGTAATTCCAAGATCCTCAAAAACACATGGAAATTGAACAACTCTTTGTTAACCAAACAATGGGTCACAAAAGAAATTAAAGAAGAAATTAAACAGTTCCTACAACTAAACGACAACCCCAGCACAACATACAGGAATTTATGGGACACAATGAAAGCAGTTCTGCGCGGGAATTTCATAGCAGTGACTGCCTACACTCAGAAAATAGAGCAAACTGAAATAAACAATCTAATGATGAACCTCAGACAATTAGAGGAGCAAAACAAACCCAAAGCACATACTAGAGAAGAAATAATAAAGATCAGAGCAGAAATTAATGCAATGGAGACAAAGAGAACAATACAAAGAATCAATGAATCAATTTTACTATTTTTTATGGCAGAATAATACTCCATTTTTTAAACACATATTTATCCAGTCTCCACTTGATGGGCATCTGGGCTGTCTCCAATAGTTAGCCATCACAAACTGAGCTGCTATAAACATGGGTGCACACATGTTATTGTGACGTGAATCCTTCAATTCCTTTGAGAATATACCCAGCAGGGAAATATCAGGGTCAAGCAGGACCTCTGATCATACTGTTCTTAACGAATCTTTACATTGATTTCCATAGTAGTTGCACCAGTCTGTGTTCCCACCAACAGTGGCGAACGATTCCTTTTTCTCATAACCTTGGCAGTATTTTCTGCTGGTTATTTTTGAGATAGCAGCCATTCTTTGTGGAATGAAATGAAACCACAGTGTTATTTTCATCAGCATCTCTTAAATGACCAGTGATGTTGAACATTTCTTCATATGTTTCTTAGCTGCTTTTACTTCTTCCTCTGAAGTGTCTGTTCCTTTCAGATGCCTATTTTTGAACTGGGTCTTTGAATTGGGGGGGGTGATTTTTAAGCTCTTTATATATTTTGGATAGTATCCATCTTTCTGAAAAATACCTGGTAAAAATTTTTCCCGAATTACTAGCTGTCTTTCACTCTGCCAGTTATTTCTTTTACAGTGCAGAAGCTTTTTAATAAGATAAGATCCCATTTGTTGATTCCTTCTGGTAGTTTTCATGCTATAGAGGTTTTGTTCATAAAGTCTCTCCCTCAGCAAATGTGTACAAGAATTCTACCTAACCTGTTTTTGAGTACCTAACCTTGTTTAAATTTTAATGTGTAGGTCTGAAATCCACTTTAATATTGGTTTAGGGCATGGTGCAAGAGATAGATCTATCTTTACTCTTTGGCAGTTTAAAGCCCAGTTTTTCCAGCATCATTTGTTAAAGAGGCTGTTTTTCCTCCATTGAGAATATTTGGCTCCTTTGTCAAGGAAGATGCAGCTTAGTTTATCTGATGTTATTTCTGGATCTTCTATTGCACTGATCCTCAGGTCTGTTATTTTGCCTGTACCATGCACTTTTTATCACTGTGGCTTTGTAATACAGTTTCAAGTTTGGGATCATGATACCCCCATCATGTTTTTTTTTGTTGCCTAGAATTGCTTTTGCTGCTGTAGGTCTTTTAGGTCTTTTATAGTTTCTTATAAGTGTTTGGATTATTTTCTCAAGTGCTGTGAATCTCTCTAGTAGTTGTAGGACTATAGCCATTCTTACAATATTACTTCTTTTACCCTGGAGTAAGAGTTGTCTTTCCATTTTCTGCTACCTTCTTCAATCTCCTTTTTCATAGCATTGTAGTTTTCAGGTTAGAAGTCTTTCACCTTCTTTGATTGATTCTTAGATATTTCATTTGGAGGGGGCTATTTTGAAAGGAATTGGCTCCCCAGATTTTAAGTGAGTCTGTTGTTAGTGTATAAAAAGACTATTGACTGCTTTCAGTTTTTGCCCATTTAGAATGATGTTGACTGTTGGTTTCACATAAATAGCTTTTATTAGTTTAAGATAAATTACTTCCATTCCAGTTTTCTGTAGGGTTTTGATCATGAATGGGTGTTGGATTTTGTCAAGTGCTTTTTTGCATCTATTGAGATGATCATATGATTTTTGTTCTTGAGTCTGTTATTATAGTATGGTATGTATATTGATTTATGTATCTCAAACCATCCTTCCACTCCAGGGATTAATCCACTTGGTTGGGGTGTATGAGTTTCTTGATGATCCCCTGTATCTTGTTTGCCAGTATTTTATTGAGGATTTTTGCATCAATGTTCATTAGGCCTATAATTTTCTTTACTGGCTAGATCTTTTTCTCCTTTTGGAATCCATGTAATGGGTGCTTACAAGAATGAATTTGGGGGGGCGGAGGGTTAGCTCAGTGGTTCCGGCGCCTGCCTCGCAAGTGCAAGGTCCTGAGTTCAATCCCTGGTAAACACATATAATGCTGGGCATGGAGAGTCACGCCCACCAACAATCAACACCGCATAACACAATGCCGGTCATGGTGGCTCACGCCTGTAATCCCAGCACTCGGGAGGCAGAGACAAGAGGATTGCTGAGTTTGTGGCGGCTTGCCTGGGCTCCATAGTGAGCTCAGGGCCGCCTGAACTACAAAGCGAGACCCTGTCTCAAAAATAAATAAATAAATAAATAAAATAAAGAATGAATTTGGGGGCATGGCTTCCTTTTTGATTTCATTAAAAAGTTTGAGAAATTATGGTGTTAACTCTTCTTTAAAAGTTTTGTAAAATTTTGCAGTAAAACTATTAGCACTTTTCTTTGTTGGTATGATTTTTATTATATTTTCCTTTTCACAGATTGATATTGGGTGTTTAACATTTTTATATCTTCTTCATTCAACTTTAGAAGTTTACATCTTCTAGGACTCTGTCCATTTTTTTCTACGTTTTCCATCTTATTCGAGTAAAAATTTTCACTGGATCTGTGATGATTTCCCTTTTTTATTCCTAATAACATGTATTTGAGCCTTTTCCTTTCTTTGTTTGAAAAAGTTGGCTAAGGCTGTCAATTTTGTTTATCCTTTCAAAGAACCAACTATTTAATTCACTGATTTTTTTGTATCATTCTCTTAGTCTCCATGGCATTATTTTCTGCTCTGATCCTTCTAATCTTCATAGTACAAGATTTGCATTTGTCTTGTTCCTCTTTTTCTGGTAGCTTGAGGTTCACCATTCAATTATTTATTTGAGCTTAGACTGTTTTCCTCATCTATGTTCACTGCTATGAATTTCCCTTGTACAACTGCTTTCATTGTGTCCCATAAATTCCAGTATGTTATACTAGGGTTTTCATTTAAAGAAGTGTTTAATTTCTTTAATTTCTTCTGTGACTCATTGGTTGTTCAGCAGCATGTTATTCAATTTCCATGTGTTTGTGAGGATATTGAAATTTCTTTTGCTATTCAGCTCCAATTTTAAGGCAATATGGCTTGACTGTATACAGGGTAACTTCAATTCCTTTGAATTTACTTAAACCTGTTCTACAAACCTGTTCTATGAACATATGGTCCATTTTGGAGAATGACCCATGAGTATCTGAGAAGGGTGTATATTCTGATTTTGGGGGATGGAATTCTCTGTAGGATCTATTAAGTCCATTTGTTGAATGGTTTTGTTCAGTTCAGGTATTTCATTATTGACTTTTGATCAGTTGATTTCTCTATTTGTGACAGTGAGGTATTGAAGTCCCTTACAACTATTGTATTAGTGCTTATGTGGATTTTCATATCCATTAATATTTGCTTTATATTATTGGGTACACTAGAATTTGGTGCATAAATATTTATGAATGTCACCTCTCCCTTGGATTGTTCCCTACACAAGGATGTATTGTATTTCTTTATCTCTCTTAATTACTTTTGGTTTGAAGCCTGTTTGTCTCCAAATAGAACAGCAGCCACTCCTGCATTTTTGCAGTTTCCTGTCATGTGGAGAAAAGTTTTTCATCCTTTACTTTCAGTCCATGGCTTTCTTTCTATATTAGGTGTGTTTGTTGCATGCAGCATATTGTAGGGTGTTACTTCTTAATCCATTCTGCTAGTCTGTGTCTTTTAATGGATATACTGAGGCCTTTAACATTAATGGTTATAACTGATATGGACTAATACCTGTCATCTTATTTTCCTATTCTTGTTGTTGTTGTTTTTACCCTTATCCATTCAGTTTCTTTTCTTGCCCAATGGATTCACTCAGCTGTGTCTTGTGGGTTTGTGGCTTTCTTTTTTTAAATATGTCTTTAAAAAATATTTTCATCTTGACTGGTATATTGTATACACACATCATGATTGCACTCAATATTGGAAATTTGTATTTTCAAGATATTCTTTAGAATTTTTTGGAGTTCAGGCCTTGTATTTGTAAAGTTTTCAGGTGTTCTTTGCCATGGAAGCATCTTATTTCCCCATAAATTTTGAAAGATAATTTTATAGGATAGATCAATTAAGTTGGAGGTTGTTTTCCTCCAAGACTTGAAATAGTGTATTCCAGGCTGACCTTGTGTTGACTGTGGGTTAAAAAGTCTGTTTGATCCTGATGGGCTTCTCTTTGTATATGGTATTTTTCTTTTTTCTAGCTGCTTTAAGTATTTCATCATATTGTTGGATATCTGGAACCTTGACAATTATATGCCTAGGTATAGATTTTTTATATCATGATCATTAGAAGTCCTGTGTGCCTCACTTATCTCTAGGTCCAATTCTTTTCCTTTTTCTGTGAAGTTTTCTGCCATTTTATGTGAACAGTTTTTAAATATCTTTTGTATTGTCTCCTGCTTCAGTGATACCAGTCCATCTTATGTTACTCTTCTTTGTATCATGTAGTAGCTGTTGGATTGATTTCTCATGAACCTTTGCCATTTTCCATAAATTATTCCTTTCCTGTTCATTGGGTGCAATTCTGTCCTCTAGGTCTGAAATTCAGTTCTCACACTTATTCATCCTACTTCACAAACTTTTGTTCAAGTTTTTATTCACCTCAAACACCATTTGCAGCTGTTTCACAGGCTACATTACTTCTTTTTATCACAAATTCTATCATGCCCCTGATGTCTTCTCTTATTAATCATTTCTTTCACTATTGACAGTATCTCTCTTTTCATCTCAGAGATCAGTTCTGATTTCCATTTTACTAAAACTGCTTTTGTTACCATCTCTGAGAGTCCTGGCGATTGAGTTCCAATTAACTCAATCTCCTTTTTCTCTGTATTTCCCCATGGCGATCATCTTTGCATATGGGTTTTTGAATTATTTCTCGTTTTGATTCCTTTGTCATTTCTGATATTGGTTCACTTTCTTGCTTGCTGTCTGGGAAATGTTTGTTGCAAGTCTCCTTCTTCCTAATATTCAGAACACTTAGGAGATGGCTACTTCCTCGGTTGTCCTCCTCTGTTCTGTAAGGGCTCTTAAGTAATCTCAGTTTACCGGCTATGGTCAACAGGATTTCTTCACTCTTTCAGTGAGTGTTTTTTTGATGTTGTGGATTGGGCAGAGGAACTCAGGGCCTCTGTTTAGGTTCCTGTGTCACTGCTGCACATATTCACAGTGCACAGAGAAGTAGTTGTTGTCTCTGGAGCCTCTACCTTATGCAACAGTCATGTCCAGTTTGGCCCAAAATGAAATAGTGATTCCAAGGCCTTCTATTCTTGCTCTGGTCACAAAAAAGCTGCAGGCCCAAGTGTTGGTTGAAGGCACCTGGGGCTTTCCTGCCCAGATCCGCTGAATGACCTCACATGTCCTCCTTGCTCAGTCTGTTTTAGCAGGCTTCTTGCACAGTCCAGGTGTTAGGAAAGTTACAGGCCTGAGCAGCATTCAATGCTTCAGGTATACCTTCCCTCAGGCACCCACCACACATCCATCTACATCCTACTTGCCAGAGTTTTGCATCCTTAATTTCCTACTTTTCCAGGTAACTTACAAGGGATTGTACTGACTACAATTTTACTATTTCCTACTATAGTTTACTTACTCTCAGCAACCCCATTCCTTGGGCCTTACAATGATTGTGTACTGGCTAAATTTACTATTTCAAATCTTCTTAGAAAATGAAGATAATTTAGAAGTCAAGCTTTTCTAAGTTCAATGTCCCCCCCCCCACATTTCCTGAATTTAAATCTCTTCATGTGATAAAGACCTTTCATAAATTTCCTTTCTTCATGCACACATTTTTTATTATAGCTCTTGTAGTCAAATTAGATGCTGTGTTTTCTACTATAGATGCAATGGGTTTACATTATATCTCCAAACACATGCGAGAAAAAAACATCACCTTCTGTGCTATGAAAGTTCTCACAGAGGCAGCAATATTACAAAGTATGAGAAGGACATTGTCTTTTTGTCAGTTGGAACAAACAGGTAAACATCATTTGCAGATAAGTTAATGTGTATGCAGATAGGTCTGATTCTGGAGGATAAAAATTTAATTTTATGGAAGATAAATAATATTTATTCTAAGTTGGGGAGTCAATTTTTTTAAATCTTAGGCTATTCTTCTGTATCAGGGATAGAATTAAAATTACGGAAGCTTTTCCCTCAAGACATTCTTCTTTGAAATTAAAGTGCATGAAAAAGTGATTTAATTTTCTCATTGTATTTGGATTTCACTGAAATTCAATTGTCATCTAACTCCCTGTTAGTAGAATATCTGTAAAATGTGAATGAGTCCATCTTTCTTCTCAGTACATTGATTTTCATACTGGAGCTATATTTTTATTTTTAAATAAATCTCTTTCTACTGAACACATAGCTAGATCAATGATTTCCTTCTTTGGAGCACAAAGGTACATATGGTTGAGAAATTAACTTTTGTACATTGACAGGTTTTTCTTTTTTTTT